>JAVHLU010000490.1:0-57260 GCA_036785755.1 Colletotrichum ledebouriae | reverse complement strand
TTTCCTTAACTAGTAGAGGGTATAGGTTAAAATACCTATATAGTATTTCCTAAATTATACCTACGAACTAGGTGAATTTGTTATAGTCTTTTTGCGAAGGGGCTGCGGCGTAATTCCGAGCTTAATTATTATATTTTTAATACCTTTATAGGAGTAATAAAGATATTCTCCCTTAAGGGATAAAGAAGGTCTTTATTATAATATAGGGGGCTATTAGTAGTTATTTAGTACCTCCCTATACTTAGTAAAGTTAGCTAAAGCTAAATAATATAATAATCTAGAGATTATTCTCTTTTTAGCTATATAAAAGCTTAGTTTTAATATTAAATTAAAAATATATAAATATTATTTGAAATTTCGCCTTATTAAAATCTCTTCTTCTTACTTCTTTAGATTTATAATACTAATACTACTAATTACTTACTATTAGCCTCCTACTCCCCTACTAATAACTTTATATTAATTACTATATAATAAATTTATTATTATATTATCCTCTACTACTAATACTACTAATACTACCCCTTACCCTGCTACTATATTAAATACTATTAGTATCCCTATAATAAGTAAGCTCTAGGCGTGCTCCTATTACTATTACCTCTTAGTATAAGCGAAGTAAGAGCTACCTATAGATATAAATACTAAGCTTAAGCTCCTTATAAGCTTAATTATATACTTTAAGAGTAATAATAAGTATATAGTCCTTAGCTAGTACTTAGCTAGTACTTATTTAGTACTTTACTAGCTTTAAGCTTTAAATTACTTACTAATTTATAGGTTTATTACTAATTATTTATTTTTTAAGTACTTCTACTAAATATAAGTATTATATTAAAATAAGTAATAGAAAGGCTTATATTAATATAAGTTTTACTTATTATTTTCTAGTTCTTAGCTACTAACTCCTTATAGCTTACTTATTATATAATAAGCGCTATTAATAAGCTTAAGCGCTTAATAGATAAGGGCTATTCTAAGCCTAATATCTAAGTATAATATACTAAGAATAAAGTAAGTTATCTAATACCTTTCTAGTATTTTACTATTAGTCTCTAATTATATATAAGAGGAGATCCTCGCTACTTAGCTTATAATTAAGAAAGCCTTCTAAGCTAAGAAGAATAAGGCTAATATTATACCTAAGAAGTATAAAGCTAAAGAAATAGAGATCTCTATAAACCTAGAGGATTACTAACTAAGCGCTTTAGAGGAGGCTATTACTTACTAGTAGTACCTTACTAAAGAGGCTAAGAAGTAAACTAAGTTATTATATAAGTAAAATAAGGAGCTTATTTATTACTATATTATAATAGAGTAACTAGTATAGAAATAGCTAGTAATATAAGAGGTATAAGCTAAATATACTAAGGAGTTGCTTAACTCTTATAATAAAGTTATAAGTTTATTTAAACCCTATTAATACCTCTCTAATACTTTACTAGTTATTATTTCTAACTTAAAGTAGAATTATAAAGCTTTAGCTACTATATTTATAATAAGGGGAGATAATAATAATAATAATAATACTAAAGGCGCTCGCGCCTAGTAAACTTAAAATTTTTAAGAGCGCCTCTAATAAGCTATTAATAACCTCTAGGTAGTAGTTAGTTACTTTTAAGTATTTTTCTAATCTCTTTTTACCTTATTAGGAGCCTTTAGGCTAGTAAATTAAAATACCTAGCTAGTATACTATATTCCTATCTAACTACTAGCTACTTATTAAGTTATTTATTAAATTATATAGCGATTATAATACTTTTACTTATAATTAGGCTTTATAATCGCTTCGTAAGTCTATTAATATATTATATTATAGCTCTTATAAATTATCTAGTTCGCTATAGCCCTTCTATTTAATAAGGTACTAACGGTTATATCTAGGGCCCCTATAGGTAATAATATAGTCTACTATATAAATATTATTATTATTATTAATTAGGATATCTTATAATAAAACGGCTAAGCTAAAAAGGGTTCTAATTATATAAATGTGAATATATTATAGATTTAGTATTTTATATCTACCTATAGCTTATATACCTATCCCTTATTAATTACCTATTAGATCCTAAATAGGCCTAAATATTTATTAGAAAGTTTATATAAGGGCTACCTCTACTTAATATTTTTAGTTAAAAGTAGGACGAGGTCTCCTATAGTAAAAATAATAGGGGTCCTCCTCTAATTATAGAACTTACTATATATTTTATTATATTTCTAAAGTAAGTTAGTAATAGCTAACCTCTAGGTAAGTAAGCCTTAGATTCTCTTATATACTACTAGGACTAAAACCTTTAATTAAGGTTTAATATTATTAGGTCTATAAGGGGAATATCCTATTAGTAATTTAGTAGGTAATATCTTAGTAGCTTTATAATAGGAGTTATTATAAACGAATTAGGCTGGGTTAAGCTATGTTACCTAGTTATCCTAGTTAATATTATAAAAAGTCCTTAAAAATACTTAATACTCTAGTTCTAGCGTTCTATTTAGCTATTAGTTTAGAGATAGAAAGTAGTACTAATCTTCCTCTTAATAACTAGTAGGTAGTATACTTTAGACTAGAAGTTACTAGTAAATAGTAATCCCTAATTAGATATAATAGCTTCTAGGAGCCTAAATATAAGGAAGATATATTTAGTTAGTAGCGTAGCTAACCTATTAGTAGTAAGTAACTCCCTAGTAAGGATATATAGGGAGTATTTTATAAATCGATCGATAATAATAAGAATATTATTATAAGGCTTATTTTTAATTATAAGTAATAATAGTAATTTAGTAATAAAGTTAATTAATATTTACCTAAAAGGCCTAGTAAGTACTAGTAGGGGCGCGAGTTCGCTATATAAGAGGTAATATCTTAGTTTTATATACTAGCACGTTATATATATCCTAATATATTCCTTTATATTAGTCTTTTATATATTCTAAAAAAACGATTTTCTAATCCTCTTTAATATCTTAGTAACCTCTTAGTAACCTCTAGATAGTTTATTATAGAATACTCTAAGGACTTTATTCTAAAGTAGGTAGTTATTATAAGCCCTCTTAATATCTTAGGATATTAGAGTTATCTAGTAACTACCTTATACCTTATTATTCCTACTCCTTATTAATATAAAAGGAGTCTTTTTATTAAGCTTCCTTAATTTATTCCTAGAGCGAGGGTATAAGTTATTCTAGCGAGGTATTTAGTAGTTAGGTGCTTTATTACTACTTAGTACTTACCCTCTAGATAGTAGTATTATTAAAACGTTATAGGAAGTCTTATAGGAGCGAGTCCCTAGCTTTATTAATTTCTATATCCTCTAGGGTATAGTTAGGTCTCTATAATAGACTATTAGCTAGGTTATAGCGACCTAGCTAGTATTTAATTTTAAACTTAAATATTAATAGGTTTTATAATAGCTAAGCTTAGTAGCTACTAAGCGTTTTTTTATTAATAAGGTATTAGTAACCTAGGTAGTTAGTAATAAATTAGATATAATACTAGGAGTAAAGTAAGTAGTACTACTACCTTACTACTACCTCTTTAATAGCTAGTAGCTCTACCTCTAGCGTGCTATAATATAATTATATACCTTTAAGCTTCTAAGATATAAATACTACTAGTCTCTATATATCCCCCTCTAGCTAGCTTAGTATTACCCCTATTATAAAGTCTAATATATTAGTTTTAACTTAAATTATAAGTATAGGATTAAAGTAATATAATATAAGCGCTTTTATAAATAAAGCATAGAGCTAGTAGAAAGTAACTAGTACCTCCCTAGTTATTACTAGCTATCCTTTAGCTATATTAATAAGTTAGTTAGTAAGTAAGTTATAAATCTTAAAGTAGTTCTTAATAAATCTCCTATAGAACCCTATAAATCCTAGAAACTACTAAATCTCTTATATTATAATAAGTACTAGCTACTTAGCTATTACCTAGACCTTCTTATATTTTTTAATAACTCTATTTACTAAGACTATAAACCTAAGGAATTTAATCTCCTCTTTATAAAATTTATAATTATTAGGGTTCGTATAGAGGCTATTAGCTTCTAACTAGGTAAGTATCTATCTTATAGCCTCTATATAGGAGTCTATATTATTAGTAAAAACTAAGATATTATCTAAATATATAATATAAATACTATTAACTAGGCTTATAAGTAACTTATTAATAAACGTCTAGAAAGTAGTAGGTATATTAATAAGCCTAAATAATATAATATAATATTTATAATAGCTATATTATATATAAAATACTATCTTTTACTTATCTCCCTCCTAGATCCTTACTTAGTAGTATATATCCTTAAGGTTAAGCTTAGTAAAGTACTTAGCTCTAGAGAGCTAGTTAAGGATCTTATTAATTAGAGGGAGGGGGGTATAGTTCTTAGTAATTATCTAGTTAAGCCCCTAGTAATCTATATATAACTTTAACTTACTTCCCTTCTTTAGGATAAATAGGATTAATACTCCTACTAAGCTTACTAATAGGTAAATCTATCCCTTTTATAGAGCGTTATAGATATAATCCCTTAACTCTTCTAACTCCTTCTTAGCTAATAGGTAAATAAGCTTAAATAAAAGCTTAGTTCTAGGCTCTAGGTTAATAAAGTAGCTCCTAGTAGTCCTAAACTCTAGTATAGTTCCTACTAAGTTAATATTAAATACTTTCTTAAAGTCCTAATACTCTAGTAGGATATTTATTTTAATCCCTTTAATATCCTTAGGGTTTTAGGTATCCTCTTAGTAGTTAGTAATTAATAATATATAGTTAACTTATAGTACCCCTATAAGTACTACTCTCGCTTTATTCTTAATACGCCTAAGTTCTTTTATAGTTATAATAAGGCAGATACTCTTCTTATATAAGGGAAAGGTCTAGCCTAACTCCCTCTAGTTAAGGTTAGAGTACTCTATTATATACTAAGGGATCCCTAGGATAGTATTATAACTATTACTATTACTAATCCTAAAATTATATAAAGCTATCTACTAAATACTTATATTATTAGTTATTTAAGTTACTAACTTCTATATACTATAGTTAGGTCCCTTAGATACTTATATTCCTCTAAGAGGTTCTAACTTATTAGCCTCTACTTAGGTATTAGTTATAATCCTCTAGTTTATAATATTCTTATTAGCCCTATAATTAATAAGCGTAGTACTAGTCTTCTAGCTACTTATAACTTAGACCTATATTATCGCTTTAATATAATATAGCTAGTTACTACCTTATTAAACCGCCTATATTACTACCTAGTCCTCCTCTAGTTATTTACTAGGGTAGGGTTTCCCTTTATAATAGGGGTAGCTATACTTCTTATAATATAAGCACCTTAGCGTAATATAGCCCCTTTTCTTATAACTATAATAAATAATCTCCTTCCTAGTATCCTAGTCCTTAGTATCCTCCTAGTAGGTATTAGTATTATTATAGCCTAAATAAGTTTACTCTTTTAAGGCCTTAGTTAGTCCCTCTAAGTTAGTAAGTTAGCTCTCTAGTTATTACCTCTTATTATTAGCCCCCTAGTCCCTTACTAGTGCTTTATATATCTATATATTAACTATAAGTTTAGTATTTCTAGCCTTAGTATTAAAGTTAAGCTGCGATTTTAATAACCTATTTATTATAATATAGTATTAGAGCTTAGGATCTAGCCTAGCTACTATATTAGCTACCTAGATCTCCTCTAGTTATTAATAAGGGCTCTCTATCTTAATCCCCTCGTAATAGTTAATAAAGCTCTAGTATAACTATCCTAGTCGCTAGTAGGCCTATTTAAGCTAGGTTTATATACTAAGGGTCCTAGACCTTATATTAGCTATATTATTAGCTAACTAGTCCTTTATTACTACCTAAGTAATATCCTTCGCCTTATTACTATAATTAATAGAGAGGTATAAGGTCTATTACTTTACTACTAGCCCCTCTAGGTACTTAGTAGTAAATAGTACTTTTTTAAGGTCTAATATAATCTTATTTATCTTAAACTATATATTAAGATTAAATATAAATTAATTAAAATTAGTCTAGGTACCCCTTTTATACTTAAGTATTAGAAGATACTTCCCCTAGAGCTCTAATTAATACTTTTTTAATTTATTACTAATAACTACCTAGTAGGTAATAGGGTTACTTATTAAGGTTAATAATTAGCTAGCTCTTAAAACCTTAAGATATTCCTATTTATACTTTAGTTACCCCTTCTTTTCTTCCTCTTTAATAAGCTAATCTAGTTTAGCTTCTATTAATTAACTACCTAGTCCTCTATTAATACCCTTATTACTATTCTATTTAATAAGCGTCTTATCCTATATTTAGCTATTTAGTCGCTCCTAGCTAGCAAGGGATCCTAATAGTAATACTATATTTATCTCCCTAGTAAACCTATAAGTAGGTATTATATTATTATATATTATATTACTCTAATAGTCTATACCCCCTATTAATATAGGTATAAGAGAAGAACGTATTATAAACTAGTATAATATAGAGTAATAGAGTTAGTATTATTAGGTATATCTAAGGTTAAATATTCTTCTCTAGCCCTCTAACTATTAGGTAAGGGCTAGAGAACTTATCTAGGGGTTACCTAGTGCCCTAACTCCTATGGACTTCTCTAACTTAGCCCGCTAAGCCCTTTTCCCTGTAATATTATCCTGGCTCGTGATACCTACCTACTAACTTTACAACTAGGAAGAGATTACTTTTAGGAAATAACTACCTAGCCCATCAACCAATTGCGGTAACAGGATCCGGGGTGGGCGGATGGGTTGTCTAGAGCTCTTTCTACCTAAACTGGACTATATCAAATCCGACGGGACTGAATATTCCGTTGAAATGATTGGCTCGAAGTAGCCACTTGGACAGGCATTGCAGGGTATGAAGAACCCACCAAAGTTGACTTAACGACCACTTTACTCAATAGAAGATCACTTTTGACTATGAGTTTCTAGACTGAGCGTGTTGAAGATTGCAGGGTAAGGAGTTGATAACTTGGAGAACAGAAGCTTCTGCAATTGAAGTTATGCATAGATGTGTCCACCAAAACCCCATCCAGTCCTGAGAGCTCCGAGGCAGCTTGAACTCTCAAGGACCATTCTTCACCTCTCATTCTTAAGACCTTGCCTTCTATTTCGTTCAATGCCAGGATTCGAAATGTTGGCAAAGTAGGCTCATCCGATCGACGGAAGTCCACTTATAAAGCGAGAGAAAGACATTTGAACACAAACGCCAATCAATTACATTATCTGAATTCAGGCAGTATGGTATACTCCGACCTGCGTCCTCAAAAGTCTGTAGTCTTCTTCTGCTAACAACCTTTTCGCCCAAGACCATAAGTCATACATCTCAATAACCTTGTGCTAATATGCAATTCATCAAACTCAGGCCCTTTCTACAAAGCATTTCCTGCCATCGACTTCCTTGTCGCAGAAGGTACCATCATAGTCCGCGACCAGATGACGCCCTATGATCCGGCTTCGCTTCATGCTCCGGCCAGCCTTCTTCCCGAGGGTATAGCCAGTGAGTCCTCCAGTGGGAATGACTGGGCCAGGTCCCATCATGGGTCCAAGATCAGAGAGTCCTCCGTTACTATTCCCATTGTTGTTACCCGCAGGCGCGTTGTTGCCGCCAGCCCCAGAGTCCCTTGCTCCCAGACCAGTCCCGTATCCGCCGTCAGGGCTTCCCTTGGGTAAAGAGTTGACAATGCTCTGGAGAAGGGCGAGCAAGTCTTTCTGGGATTGTTCAGAGGGGTCAGGAGATGGCGGAGGTGTGATTGCGGCCGGCGGATTACCTGCAGGGCCGGGCGCCGGTTGACCTTGAGAGGGTGCTTGAGAAGGCGGAGGAGATGTCGCAGGAGGATTGCTTTGAGGTGGCGATGAAGGATTTCCAGCACCTGTGTTGCCGGCGCCGCCGCCATTACCAGAGCCGTTGCCAGAGCCGTTGCCAGAGCCGTTGCCAGAGCCGTTGCCAGAGCCGTTGCCAGAGCCGTTACCCGTGTCATCATCAGAAGGTACGCTCAGAGCCTGGCCATCAGCACTGTAGACGGTAACAGCCCAGTCGCCTCCGCAAATGTCCGTGGGAAGACCGTCGCAAGCCTTGTTGCATTGCTCCGCAGGAAGGCGTTCAGCGAGCTGGAAAGCGTTGCCGCACCAACACTCAGTTCCGTACTCCGTGCCGGCAAGCTTGAAACCCATGGAAGCGCAGTGTGCAATGCACTTCTCGTTGGACATGCTTCCAGCAAAGTAGCTGGATGGATCGCAATCTAGTGTCCGAATGGGAGAGTCCTTGAAGCAGCCGAGAAGCTTCCAACCAGAGCAGTCAGATTCAGCTTTGGGAGCGGCATTGCTAGGGGAACCATTGCCAGAGCCCGCGCCGGTGTTTCCGGCACCCGAACTCCCGTTGTTGCTCGGTGCATTGCCAGCACCGTTGCCAGCGCCGTTTCCAGCGCCATTGCCGCTGCTATTCCCATCGCCGGGAGAGCCTCCGTTGCTAGAGGTGTTGCCCGGTCCGGCATTGGGATCGCCGACCGGAGGCGCAGGGGACGCGCTGCCTCCGTTAGGAGAGCTAACCGGATTACTTGTGACTGAGTTGCTGGGTGTGCCGTTGCCAACACCATTGCCTGGACCGCTGCCAGCGCCGGGAACATCGCTTGGAGAGCCACTGCCTTGGTAGCCATCTGAACCCGCTTCATCGGGAGGCGGGCCACTTGCAGGGGTGCTTGTCGGCTGACCACCATCACCACCAGAATCGTTACCGTTTCCAATGCCACCAGGGCTTGACGTAGGCTGAGGAGTAACAAAGGCAGTCACAGTCTTAGTGACAACGGGAGGGTCGTTGGCATCTGCAGGTGACATGTTCGAAGGAGCGCAATACCAGCCACCTTTGCAGTGGTAGCATGGCCAGCCCATTCCACAAGGCGCAGGCATCATGGGTGTCTCCTGGGGAGGACAGAACCAGCCGTTAAGACATTCCGAACAGGAATAACCTCGACCTGGGCATGGAGAGGACCCATCTTGTGGCTTGGAAGGAGACGCGGGACAGGCTGGGCATTGAACCACGGCCGGGCAGTCTGAGATGGGAATGACTGGAGTGGACGGCGGAACATCTCCCGCTTGACCAGGGTCTTGTCCGTCATCAACACCAAAGATGCCGCCGCCAGACTCGGCTGTTGAGGATGATGATGGGATACCGCCAGTATTTGGGGATACTCCTGGGGGCGTTGGAGCAGGAGAAGTAGGTGGGACAGCTGCGGCGGCAGATGATCCAGCCGGGATGGTGATCGTGGTGAAAGGAGTCATTGCTGGGATAGAAGGCGATCCAGGAACAGGAGCAGCACTATTCGGCTGACTGGGGGCCTGAATGGTACCGCCAGTTGCAGATGGGACTGAAATCACATGTCAGCCAAGCCGGCTTGTGTTGCGCAGCGAACTTACCTGGTGCGGGTGCTTGTGAGGGGTTCCCAGTTTGTGCGGGAGGTTGAGGCTGATTTCCTCGATCGGTGCCTTGTGTATCACTCTTGCTGGTCTGATTCGGAATTTCGGGCTGAGAAATCGGCGGGCTGCTGGCTGCGGAACCAGTACTGATACCACCGGACGGGAGCTGAACAACAGAGGACGACTGTCCAGCTGCAGGATTCGATCCGATGGGGGTTTCCTGAGAGACCAAGATAGCAGTCGGGGTTTTAGAGAGAGTAGCACTTCCAGTGTCACCACTGGTCGATGGAGCTGAAGAAGCAGCACCAGAGGGAAATGCCGTGACGGAGCCCACAAGGCCTCCAGATGCCGGAGCTGCCAACGTGGCTGCAGAGCTGGATGGAGGCAAAGTTGCTGATACAGCAGTCAGAGGCGCCGGCGGGATAGTCGATGGGCACGTCGTGATGATGAATGTTGGAATGCCGCCAGCGATGTTGACCATGGTGCATGATTTGCTATCAGCCGGGCCCTGAAGAGCAGAGGCTTGGGTAGCAGCACCACCGTCCACGACAGGGATGGTACCGGAAGCCTGAACGATGGCGCTGACAAGGGAGCTCAGAACACTTGGCGCGACGATGCTTGGGTCTCCAGGAAGCTGAGGTGCGTTGACTGGTAGATTTGAGGGTAGAATGAGGGTAGCATCTGCCAAAATGCTGCTCAGGTTGGGAATAACAGGATTGCCGAGAGCGCCCGAGGTACGAACGAGAGTAGCAGAAGGAACGACATTTGCAGCATCTGTGACAGAAACAACAGCTGAGGGAATGTTGTTGATGATTGAAGACACAATGCCGGTGAGTGCTGCAGGGACGTTGGTGATCACGGGAAGGTTGCCGTTAGCCAGAGACCCGGTGACGTCGGCAACAGGGCTTGGCAGACCGCCGCCAACTTGAGACGCAGCAGCATTGGGTGCTCCCGTGACGCCAGCCAGAAGAGAAGGGACGATGGAGCCGAAGTTGCTGATAGCGCCGCTGACAATACTCTGAACAGGAGGGAGGACTCCACCACCATTCCCAGGAGGCTGTGATGCTTGGCCAGCTGGGTTGACAACCGGTACGTTGGGGGCAACCCCACCTGGCAACATAGAATTGACGACGATTGGGACATTGTTAACCAAGGCTGTGACAGCGCCCGCGACATTGCCAACGTTGACGCCGGAGGCTGCTGCATTGCCAGCGTTGCCCAAGACGGAGGGTAGTGATGCAACGACTTGGCCAACGTTGGTCAAGGCTCCACCAACATTATCACCCACACCGAGAGGGCCAAGAGGTAGGATATTGGGAGTGACAGGAGCTGCTGCAGGAAGAGGGGCATTGATGGCAGGTTGACCTTGATTGGGGGATGGTGTAGGCTGGTTGAAGATGCCAGCGAAAGGTCCGCCAGCACCGAAGAACTGTCGGCGTCCGAGGTTTACGATTCTTTTGGCGCCAACGTCTGAGTGGCCCTCGTCGTGAATTGGCTGGACCCCCTGGGAAACAGCAAAGGCCGTCAGGAGAGTCAGTATGATTAGGCTGATGATGACCGTCGCCTGTCTCTGTCGAGATGATGGTCCCGAAGGACCCGGGAGCCGCATGTCGGGACAGTTTTGCTAGAGTAGCACAAATAGAGCGAGTGGAATGACAAGAAGTGTTTCTGAAGAGGATTGCCAGTGGAAATGAATGGTCCAAAACCGGGTTCCAAGAAAGTCAGCCAAAATTGAAGCGAGAGTGAATGGGATGTGAGGAGGCGTGTGGTGATGTTGCTGGTGGAAGAAGAGAAGAGGTTGACAACGACGTCGGCAGAGATGATATATGGCCAGCGGTCTCTGTGGCTTCCGTTCCTAACATGAAGTGCGAAGGAAAGCGACAACAAGCAAGCCGGACCACGGTCGAGGCAATCGCCCATGACAAAATGCAGGAGATTGCATGCTTTCTTTCCCAATCGGTGGCACCAAGGGCGGCATAGATGCGAACCGGGTGGTGGATGGTAGCTGCTATCGTCTCCTCCCCAACGATACCTATTGAGGACTTGTGTTGTCCGGCGTGACTGCTGATGCCGGCATTTTTCCGAGATGGAAGGAAGTGACGCCCAAACTCCAACTGCTTGAAGCACTACCTAACCGATGCATGACGTTGCTGGCGCAGTCAGTCACCGGGTCGAGCTGGTTGTATCAGTCCAGTGCATCCACTGCCCCTTTCCACTTTGATATCATCGACCCAATGAAAGCGAAAGGTCAAAGCTGCTACATAACCACCTCAGTGTTCATCAAGGCGAACTAGGATCATCGAGAGCCATGGTTGAGGACTTGGCTATCGCAGCGGGGTCCCATCGACTCCAACTCTGAATGCCTGATACGCCGTCAGTGTTACTACCTACCTGGAGTTCCAGAAGATGCCCAACACATAGCTGAGAACCATTGCCTGAAGGTCCTGTGTTTAAGCTGGAAATGTCGTGGATTCTTTCTGTCTATTGTCGTCAAGTCAATGCTTCGCCAATACCATTATTGGATGCCTTCCTGCCGTCTCGTATTGATGCCCAGCGCAGCTGCTTTCGTCTCAACCCGTAGAACATCGGCCTTCCCCTGATCTGTGACCAGACGCGCTCTACTTGCAGCGGCAACTTCCAACCTATGCCTTCTCTTCCTTGCCCCATCTCTGGGTCTCGTCGCCGCCTTTCCACTCCTTCTCGATGTATCCAATCTGGCTCTTCACCTTTTCGACCGTCTCCTTGTCTCCGGTGTTCTTGCCAATGTTGTCACTGAGACACCCGTTAGCAGAAGCCCCTCGCAACTCATGGCTTCCCTTTCAATTCACCTACCTGATCTTGATTGCGGGCTTTCCGTTGGCAGAGCTCAGCTTGATGACAATGTTCAACGGCACAGACTTCGTGCCGGTCTTCAGGTGCTTGAAGTCGTTGGTGAGGAACGTGCCTACACCAAATGTTGGGGTAAAGCCAGCCTCTTCGGAAATTGCCTTGTACTGCAAGCATTTCTCGATATCCAGCGAATCAGAGAAGACCATCGTCTTCTTCTCCTTGATGCCCTGGCTATCGTAGTACTGCCGGAGCATCTTGACGTAGTCGGCCGGGTCGCCGGAGTCTTGCCTGATGCCCTGGAATAGCTCGGCATAGGTCTGCGTCGTACCGTCGGCCTTCTTGTAGTTGCTGTCGTCGCCGTCCAGCGCGCGCACCGGCTGGCTGAAGGATCTCAAAAACTCCTGGGTGCCAAACGTGTCGGTCAAGGCAATTCCCAGCTTGCCTCCGAAGCAGCCAACCCAGTACCGCAACGCCATCTCTGTCGCAGCCTTGTAGTCGTCGTGAATGGCAGCAATGCCCATGAACCACTCGTGCGCGACCGTACCGACGGGTGGAATGCCGAAGCGCATGGCCAGGTGCACGTTACTGGTTCCGGCAAGCTTGCCCGAAAGACCCTTCTTCTCGCCCTCCTTGCTGGCCTTCACCAGCCCGCGGAAGACGAGGGCCTGGGTGTGGTAGTCGCGGCGCCGTCTGGTTCCGAACTCGGAGAAGGTGCAACCAGCCTCCAACAGACGCATGCCCTTGTCAAAGGCCTGCTCCTCCTGGCCCTCGTAGCTCCAATCGGTGTCCATGAAGCGGAAGTACGCTTCGGAGGTAAGAGCAAGCAGCGGGATCTCGTAGAGAATCGTCTCGAGCCATGTTCCCTTGATCTCAACATGCAGATCGCCAATGTCGGAGTCTGCGCACGAGTCCTCGCGGACGGGATGGAAGGTCGCGATGGCCTGCTTGCTCGGGTGCAGGCGGAACTCCTTGAGGAAGTTGACATACTCGTCGGCCAAGTAGGTGCAGTGGGTCTTGAGGAATCGGTATTCTTCGTCGGAGAGGGAGATGTTGCCCAGTTCTGGTGTTTTCACGTGGTGAGTCAATCAGTGCGTCTCGCGCATTCGCGATGGTGGGGTATGGAGGGGCACACAGCACACGCTACTCACTTCGGATCTGCTCCTGCAGCCAGTTGAAGGCGACTCTGGACAGCTTCTTCTCAGGAGTGCGATTCGTGAAGGCGTAGGTGACGGGAACGTCTTTGAAAAACTTGAAGACGGCGCATTGCATCGTCAGCTTGTAGAGATCGGTGTCCAAGAAGGATATGACGCCCTCCGGGAAGGGCGAGGAGCTGTTGAAATCCATGGCGGCGGCGGCGGCGGCAGCAACTATGGTCAGAACTTGGCGCAGCAATAACGGGCACTATCGCGGGTGTGATGCGACCAAGTTGAGGGTTAAGCCAGGCGCTGTGCGATCAGCGAAAAAGAATCTGCAGGCGAGGTCGGAACGGGCTTCACAGCAGCGCGCGCGATCGTGACAAAGCTCGGAGCGGGAGGGGGGGAGGGGGAGGGGTAGAGACCAAACGAGGATGACGAATCGGCGGGACTCGGCAGGCCGGACCTGGGAAACTGCAAGAAGCTAGGTACTGCAAGGTAATTCTTCTCAAAATGGCTGAGCTGATTGATTGATAGGACGGCGGGTGTCGGGTCGACAGGGGTTGCGAAGTTTCAATGCGACTTTCAGTTGTTGCAGTTGAGATTCAGACCTACAGCGCAACGAGGGGCCCAGAGGCACAAAGGAGACTGAAGAGGGCATGAATCGTTATGGAGACCTTGCGAACACCTCGTGAGAAGCTTGGTTGGTGCTGATGTAACTGCGTTGCACCGTTGACACTGATGTCTGCAAAAGAGATTCTGGGAGCATGACCAAGCAAAACACGGGAAACTGGAGGATAACAACACATTTTTGTCGGCTGAGCATGGCGGTCTTGCTTCCGCCCGCTTAGCGTGCGAGTTTACGAGTAACTCACGGAGTTGGCCGTATGTTCTATCGGCGCTTTTCAACTCGCATTCCGGCGGCAGCAGAAGGGGTCCAGCCATCACTGCCGCCGACGACGCCGCAATGACATTTCTTTATACATGCATAGGTAGGTAGGGATTACAGAACGCATCGTTAGAGACACTTGCTGTAGTAACTTAGATACAATTCACAGTTGGCATCGTAATTGCTCCCTTTGACGTCCGCGCAGGGAACGAGTCGAATAGATCGTCCATTTATCAGAGAATTGAGTAACACGTAACCCAGTATAATTGAAGAAACAAGCAAATTCCACGCCTAGAACCACTCAGTTCCTGCTGGCATTCTCGTCCTCTCAAATGCTCCCGTTGGCGGGGTGGAGGGGCACCCTCAGCACAGACCACACCTTAATTGTTTTTCATCCCCCGAACGCCGACAAAACTTTTTGGCAGCCATAATTTTTTTTTCCGCAGCATCGCAGAGGCGCAGAGAGCTCAAGCTGCTCCAACACCAACACCCACATCGTCAGCCTCGCACCCTCCAGAAGACGAACGACCATCAAAGCAACACCGACCCTCCTGTCGTTGCAAAGAACCTCCAAGAAACTCAATTGACTACCTCGCTTGCCCTCTTTACGGCCAGGAGGCCACCCACCCCCAAAAGACCTTCACGATGGACCTCCATCGCTGCCGCTTCGTCCCCTACCCTCCGTCCGCCATCAACGCCCTCGCCTTCTCCCACCCCCACGCCCGCACAAAGGTTCATGGCAGTCTCTCTCGCCTCGCGATAGGCCGCGCCAACGGCGACGTCGAGATCTGGAACCCCCTCGCCGGCGCCTGGCACCAAGAGACCGTCCTTCGCTCTGGCGCAGACCGCTCCGTCGACGGTCTCGTCTGGGTCAACGAGCCCGACGACAACAACAGCACCACCACCGCCTCCGCCGCGATTCCGGGTCGCTCTCGCCTCTTCAGCATCGGCTACACCTCCGCCGTCACGGAATGGAACCTCGAGACCGGCCGGCCCCTGCGCCACGCCAGCGGCCAGCACGGCGACATCTGGTGCCTCGCCGCCCAGCCCGCCGCCTTGCCCGCTGAGCCCGTCACGCGTCTCGTCGCCGGAACCGTCGACGGTGTCCTTGCCCTATACACACTCGAAGACGGCGAGCTGCGCTTCGAGCGCATCTTCGTCAAGTCGCCCAAGAAGAAGGTCCAGATGGTCAGCATCGCCTTTCAGTCCCGCCACGTCGTCGTCGTCGGCTGCTCCGACTCCACCATTCGCGCCTACAACATGCGCAACGGCGACATGCTGAGAAAGATGACACTTGGTGCCGATCTGGCCGGGGGATCCAAGGATATCATTGTCTGGAGCGTCAAGTGTCTACCCTCCGGCGACATCGTCTCTGCGGACTCGACGGGTCAGGTGTGCATCTGGGATGGCAAGACGTACACCCAAATGCAGCGCATCCAGAGCCACAGGCAGGACGTTCTGAGCTTGGTGACCAGCGCCGACGGCACGGCTATTATGAGCGGCGGTATGGACCGTCGCACGGTTCTGTACAAGAAGACCTCTGGCTCCGGCGCCAGATGGGGCAAGGTTTGGAGCAGGAAATACCACGATCACGATGTCAAGGCCATGGCTTCTTTCGAAAGCGGCAAGATGAGCGTCGCTATCTCTGGAGGTCAGTCACTTTTCACCAAGCAACGCACTTTACAGAAATGTCGCTAACAAGAATCTTCAGGCCCCGATGCGTCTCCCGTTGTTCTGCCCCTGAAGGAGCTCGGCCGCGAGAACCACAGAACTCTCTCCCACCTTCCCCAGACTACGCCCCTCGCCAGCGCTCCTTCCGCGAGACTCCTCATCAGCTGGTGGGATAGGGAAATTCATGTCTGGAAGCTCGAACAGCCCTTCGATGGCCTGTACGGCAACGGCAATACTCCCGAGACGAAGGAGCTCGACAACAACCGCAAGCTCCTAAAGACCATCCTGATCAAGGGCGAGTCCAACATCACCTCGGCCGCAATCACATCCGACGGCTCTCTACTGCTCGTCGCCACTTCCACAGATCTCAAGGCCTTCCACCTCCACCACAACAACCCGACGAAGCCCTCGGACGTCAAGCTCACCCAGGTCTCCCTCCCCCAGAGCCTCACCTTGAACGGCGCCAGCCAGGTGATCATCTCTCCCGACGGCTCCTGGCTCGCCGCCGTCCAGAACGGTTCCAAGGTTCTCACCGCCAAAATCACCCGCGTGAACGATGGCGTCATAGTCCAGAAACCTCGTTTCATTAGCCGTCTCCGCCGCAACATCCCTAAGCAACAATCCCTCGGCGGTCTTGGAAAGTATGAGAGGAGCGTCTCACACCTCGCCTTCTCCCCCGACAGCCGCATGCTCGCATCCACCGATCTGGCAGGCTACATCGACACCTGGGTCCTCGGAACCAAGAACACCGCACCCAACCCCGCAGACGACGCTTCGGACAGCGACTCCTTCAGCGAGGAAGACAACGCGACCCCGTCCGACGAACCCTGCTGGGTCCGTAACCCCAGCGCCGCCCTTCTCCCTAAACTCCCTTCCCCCCCCGTCGTTCTCTCTTTCTCAGACGAAGTCCTCACCAACAACGACGCTCCGGAGTACACTCTCGTCGCAGTCACAACCTCATGGCACATCCTCGCCTTCCACCCAAGCGCCGGCTCCCTGACGTCCTGGTCCCGCCGCAATCCCGCCTCGCGCCTGCCCGCAACCATTCGCGACACCCGCGACCTGGCGAAGGGTCTCCTCTGGCAAGGCCCTCGGATCTGGATCTACGGCGTCAACTTCCTCTTCATGCTTGACCTCTCTCAAGACCTCGCTGCTCCATCCAAACGCACCACTACCGACCCAGACACTGCCATTGTGGTCCACAACAGCACTGCCTCCCAATCACACGGCACAAAGCGCAAGCGCAAGGGACCCGATTCAGGCGCCGGCACAAAGATGTCCATCGGCGCCATCGTCCCCTCCCAAGTCGACCGCTTCATCAACTCCTCCTCCAAGGGCACCAAGGAATGGCAAGATGACATCGAGAACTCCGCCGATGCGATGGACGTCGACTCAGACGCCGACTCCGAGGCCGCCTCCGAGTCGGAAGAGACCGAATCCGAGCTCGCCGCCCTCCGCAACCGCAACCAGGAAACACAGACCGAGCAGGGCTCCGAAGGCAAGACCAAGTGGTGGTACACTTACAAGTACCGTCCCATCTTGGGCATAGCGCCTCTCTCCAGCAGCTGCGCCGCCGCTGCCGCCGACGGTCAGGCTACCGCGCCGTCTATGGAGGCCGCGCTCGTGGAGAGGCCGATTTGGGACGTGGATCTGCCTGAGAGGTACTTTGGCGCCAACGAATGGGAGAGGTAAGACGGCGTGTCTCCCATCCATGGCTTCACCCTACGAGTCTTCTCTGGGCGGGGCGCCCATTTGCCGGGGAGGAGGTGGTCATACGCTACGCACGAAGAGAGCAGGATTCCCGAGGAGGAGCGCTGGTTTGGGGCGGTCCATCGAATGAGGATACTGAGAGACATCTCGCACATGTGCAGGAGAGAATTGGACCAACACATCCTTGGCCCCAACCCGTGCGAAATTTTCTCGATTCTCTCCTCGGCGCTACCTTTCAACATGTCTCTATCCTCTTGCGCGTCAATCTCACCACCTTCATACCGCCCTTCCCCTCGCCCGCCAGGAGGACCAATGAAGCAGAGCGCACAAGCTACAGGTGGAGATGAATCAGGGAGAAAAAAGTATTGAAAGGGAAAGGGATCTTCATGTCATCGTAATTTACTGGTTTTTTCTCACGTATCTAGTCTCGTTGGTGTACGGTCTGCTCTGTACAGAATAGTAGAACGAAACGACTCTCACATACGCACAATGCGCCGTCAAAATTGGTTAGTCATCATGGACAAGGTTGGTTGAGAGCGGGTATTCTCAAGAAAAAGAGTCAAAGAGTAAGCCTAGCTCGGTTTCGTTAAACAGGATGAGGCTACCCGCGAGAAAAGGTGACGGGGTGGCCGCGTAGTCCTCTCCTCTCGGCGGTGAAAAAGGGAATTTCTTGGCCCCCGTTGGGTTAGTGGCCTCTATCTTCGTAGTACTGACATCCTGTCTGTATTGGGATTTTCTTTCTCTCTTGGGTAGACATGTGGGTGGCATAGGAAGAGGAAAAAGGTTTCTATTTCCCCCAGGTTCATTTACCATGGAACAGAAACGCCGGGGGCACGCTGTGTGATATCCTCGAGGTTTGATGACATGTGGGAGGTCATGATACCGCGCGCGGGATGGCTAGGAAACAGGCCCGCCCGCCAGCTCGCCCGCCAGCTCGCCCGCCAGCTCGCCCGCTCGCTCGCCTACGGTGTGGAGCAGCAAAAAAAAAAAAAGAAGAAAAGCAAAGCAAGGCTTGTATTGCCGCCATACCAGACACATGCCTGCGTATACAAACACGGCAATGTGTGTCTGATGACAAGTTTGTGGCTGAACAATGCGGGGTGGCATAAGGCACCAGAAGACCACTGGCAAGAGAGCAGATAGCGCAGTAGTGTGGTACAAGCTAAGTCGGGATGGCTTTGTGCTGTATCTCGCTCTCGGTGAAGATCAAGATACATCCTCGACGCTAACCGGCACGAAAGATCCCGTCACGCCCTCGAGCCCGGCCGGAAATCCAGCTCGAAGTCCTCCACAACCTCCTCTCGTACCATGCCCTCTCACGCCGCGATAGGCGCGTAGCCCGGCGCAACTCATGAGAAGGGGCTTACGAGTTTTAAGCTTCCACCTCGTCTTCAACCAACCTTGACGCTTGCCTCGATTTAAGCCCATGACACCTTGTCAGCTCAACACAATGACAGCCAGAGTCAAACCAGGCCTTTGGTCTGGCAGCCCCTCCATATCCGACGATCAGTCTTTCTGAGCCGCGAAGCTCAAACTCAGGAAGCGGGATCAAATATCCGCTTGCCGTCGTGCCCAAGGTGTTGTTGGAAGGGGGAGGGGTGGTGGTTCCGTTTCTCAGTGCTCACTGTGAAAGGGAGTCCAAACCTCCGGCACCGCCACGTCCTCCCACCCGGATGAAGGATGATGGCTAGCTTAGTCACGGCTTTCATCGACAAGCCATCCGAAAACCAGATGAAAAAGAACCAGGGCAAGGATAAGAGACGAGGTTTTCCATGCTGTCCTGCCTTGACGAAGACCTCTACAGCCACTAACCGCAAGGCTTCAGGACCACTTTTCCTAGGCAACGATACCTCAACATCTCGCCGACGGGCAAAGCGAGGAAAAGGCTGACCGCGAGGCCACCGGTTGCGGGTATCGAAGTCACTGGTACGGATGGAGTGGAGCACTCGACGACTTAGTCCTCCCTCTGTGACCCAATGTCTGATCGGTAATTAAGGATGGACAGGAAGGGAAAGGTCCAGGGTACGCGCGTCCCGCCCGCGGTTTCTCAATATCACGCCCCTCCCTTCCGTGTCGTTCGCACACAAACCAAAGAACAACGAACGGCCCGGGTCAGACCACGCAAGCCAGGCCCGACAGCCTGGGACCGAATAGAACGAGATCGACGGTCGCGAAGCTTTCGCCGTTTCCTTCGCTTTGTAGGACAAGCAGGGTCACTAGACACGATCCCGTGACTGGGGCCCAAGAGCAAATCCAAGGTCTGGTAACATGCAGCGCGGCTACCTACCATACCATTAACAACTAAAAGAGCTCGGAAACTTGGGGGCGGGTACCTCTTGGTGTGGGCATCGGCCGAAAGGTATCGTGAAAACAAAGAACGGAACGAGAGTTGGGATGGTCGTTCGTCATCTTGACCTTGGTATCGTGGCCTCCCGGTTTCACAGATGGGAGGAAGGGGCAAAACGGGGGCCAAGAGGTCGTTAGGACATGCAGTCCGGAGCAGAGTTCAACCCGACTGACATCCTGAGCTTCTGGATAGACAACCCGTCTTTACGGAAATGTATCAAAGTCTTGGCATTCGCAACAGGACACCGTCTGAACAAGAGAAGATTTATCCTCCTCGTCATTTGGAGTTCGCGTAGCTCGGAATCCGGCTGATGATCCAGCTATGCCGACTAGGAGTAGGCACTAGCTATACCAAGCATTGCCTGCATCTCCTTGTGGTTTTGGGGCGACCATTCGAGAGCGAGGTGTTCATGAGCCGTTCGTCTCATGGTTGAATACCACAAGAAAGCCTTCTGCTGTCGTCGTTTCCCCTCAGCCATTTTGTTTTCGCTGAACCAGTAATCCCGAAATCTTCTCACATTTGTTCGTTCCAACACGACTCATACCCAGCGAAACCTATTTTTTTTTTTCCTTATCTGCCCCGAGGACGGGAGGTGGGAGAGGAGCAATTGGCTGGGTACGATGCAAGGCCGCTTGGCGAGTCTGCCGAGAGCCGACGTGGACTGATTTTCTGAGGCCCAGGAAGCTTGGGCACTTCTGCTCCTTGCCCAATATCTCTGCTGTCTGATTTGTCAATGAGGCCAATATGGGGAGTCGATGCTTTGTGGCAGTTCGAGACGAGAAGGAGTGCAGTAGGATGCGGGGTGGCAACGGGTTTGGAACAACACGCAAGCCCACCATTGGGGGCTCGAGGTGAGACAAGGTGGATGACGCGTCACTGAACCGCTCAGACCCACGCCAGGGGCGTTGTCGCATCCACGACGCACCCAATTTGGTTGCCAGTGTTCCAGACTCTGGGGAGCACCTGGACAAAGTACCGAAAAAGTCCTCGTCGACAATTTCAAATCGTGAAGAAGCACTGAAGCAGTTCGCAAGACTGACTCCTATTGTTGGCGGTGGTTATCAATATGATGGTATTTCCAATTCCAAAGTGCCAAGACTTTGAGGATGGGTTGATTGCGGCCAGATGGGACTAGAACTGCGGTCGATGGCGCCGGAATCGCACAGAGCAAGACGCGAAGTCGTCGCTGACTCGTCATCAGCTTGCCGGAGGATTATTGCCCTTATCAAAGTCGGTGTGAGGAAAACCAGATGCTTGGTTCGTCTCATCAAACTCAATCACTCCGACTGGCGTACGAATACAACCGCCAGCCGGAGGTTGAGATCGGAGACGTGTAACAATTGTAAGCCAGACGCGAAGGGCATTTGACTTTGCGAGAACGATTGACGGGCCCACGGTTGACGCATGTCCGCGTAACGGGCTAAAGAACTTGACGTGGGATCAGACCTGGATCGGGTGAGGATCTCTTCGGATTGGAGAGTTTATCACTCATGGTTCAGGGCAGCCGCTAGAAGATTTCGGGAAGACATGGCCCGCCAAAGAAGCTCATAGTAACCTTTACGTCCGAGAGGTGCGTGTCGGTGTGTAGTGTGCAGAGTAGCGGTTTGTCCCCTGGATGAGCCGGGGATTATCACGCACAGGCGCGCGAGGCTGTCGACAAGCCAGTTGAACGACTGTTGCGTCTTTTCATCAGCCGCGAGTCCGGCAGCTCGCCAATCGAGGCCTGTGAGAGCAAGCGCGACAGGAACAGACTGCGGCGGGACTTGGGGAAACTGGAAACGTGACCAGCTAAAGTGGAAGTTGACCTTGTGCCTCCGCGGTCCGGAAGAGACTAGGACCGGGTGGGAAACCGAGGCTGAGTGGGAGGCGAATGAGGCAGGACCTTGGGGGCGATGGCTAGGAGTACCCGGGTACTTTAAGTGTGTACCTGACTGAAGTTGAGTGCAGAAAGCCAACTTTGCTGGTGGGAACAGAAGGCCAGTGGGATGGGGTCTTGAGGAAAAGAGAGTGTGAAATAGAGGTGTCGCACTACCCTGTAAGCTTTTTCTGTACTTCAATATGCGTTCAGGTAACTTTGCGGTTGAATTGAGTCGTCGTCGTCGGCGGCGTCGTTTGTCCCAGGCGGACACCATGACCCCGGCGGCCTGGGGTTTCCAGAGAAAACTAGCCACAAGCGACTGCAGGGCCAGGAGACTCCCAACACTGGACCGGCTGGGAGCAAGACCGGAGATGAGACTTTAGGGGTCCAAAGGCCGACAGAGACGCGAAAGACGCGAGATGATGTGTGGTATGGCTCTGGGTTGGTGAAGTGAGCCAGTCAAAAGGCTTCTTCGCGGAGACGACCGATGTTTGGCTGACAGACAGCGCAAGGTCAGGCTGGGGCATATCACGAGGATTAGGCACTTATTTTCTCCTCTTTGTCGACACTCTGCAGTAGCTGCTGGTTTGATGATCTGGTGGTCTCACATGGCGATCCCAGCAGGCGCTTGAGACGTCTTGGTGGCAGCTTTCTGTCTTGTATATGTCTGCGGTCTGCTGTCTGCTGTTCGTTGGGCTGCACTGGTGACCTTTGAATGGCTGTGTATGGAGTAAGGTAGGTACTGCGGTAGACCGTAATTTTTAGAGTGTGGCTTGATACCTTAGACAAGAACGGCACTGGGACTGCCGGGGATACTGAGATAAACGGCGGTAGTGATGGGCAGCGGCGAAGAAGAGGAATTTGGTGACGGATGAATGGTGACGGGACGGGCGATGCTGATGGCGAGGCGAACTTGAAGAGACCGAAAGGAAAAATGAACTGTTAGTGCGTTACACAGCACGCAGTACACTGTTTCCGTTGATGCCGTCCAGTAATTACGGTTTCTGTTTTCTGTTCCTGCCTGATGATGAACGACGTTGTTGCTGCACCCAAAGCGTCCAAAGCAGGTGTGAAGAACCAGGTGGCAGAAGGAGGCGTGAGAGGTCCGCCTGGTGCCGGAGCTAGGCTCATCCGTAGGCCTCTTCCCTTCCCAAGGTTCCCTACCAGTTACAGAACACACCGCAGGAGGGAACTGAGCGCTGCCCTGCCTGCACTTGACACCTTCCTCAGAGCCTATCAAAGGGGGTACATAGTAAGTACCCCTGAAGGACTCACTCATTGCGGTGACGGACAGAGGGCTGAGATGAGGCGCCGTGCCAGCTGAGCCACAGATCTGGGACGAGCAGGCCA
The DNA here is from genome assembly GCA_036785755.1 of Colletotrichum ledebouriae. NCBI lineage: Eukaryota > Fungi > Ascomycota > Sordariomycetes > Glomerellales > Glomerellaceae > Colletotrichum > Colletotrichum ledebouriae. Next base: position 34,032 of record JAVHLU010000490.1, on the reverse strand, counting down.
ATCCGAAGAGCTGGGCTGCCACTGGAAATAGACGAAATAGACCTCAGCCACGCCTCGTCATCGCCCTTACTTTTCAGACACGGCGACTCCAGAGGAGAAAAAGTGTGTGTGTGCGCGACTGGATGGAGGGGATCTGGCTTTGGCCAGTGGCAGCACCTTTAATTAGGAACAATAGAGAAGTACCAGTACATCATGAGCATGCTACCTTACCTTGCCCAATAGAGGGTCCCTTGGGTAGGTTTGCCAGCCAGCGTTCGTCTTCACTCTCAGCGGGAATCATACGTCTGACGTTGTTGGTGTGGAAAATACATACCGCCTTACATGAGGGGGGGAGAAGAATAAGGAAATTCCTTCTTTAAAGTCACCCGCAACCCGTGATGAGGCAGAGGATCGTGGATTCCAATGCCAAGACTCAATATCGCCATTGTCGTCGCAATTCTCAGCCTCGTTCGCTCTCGCAACGTGATGTCTTTGGGGATGGATGATGGAGCGCTGTCGCAATCTCATTTCGACTCGGTACAAGCTGCGTCTGCATCGTCTGCGTTGCGCGGATCTCCGCCCCAGCAGGCGTCGGGCATGGCGACAGCAACGGGTACGGCGACATCAACAGTGGCAGAAACAATCTGAGCGTCGGACTCGTCACGGCAAGATTGCGTTGACGATTGCCTGGTCTCTGCCAAGCTTGCGTTGCTCTGTGGGCAAAAGAAGGGCCTGCTTCATTACCAGAGGACCCTCTGACTGCCTCTTTTCGGCCTGGCGCGGCTGGTATGGGGGAGGCGACGGGAGTTACCGATAAGGAAACTGGCGGTATTCGTCACTTCCCGACGGGACGGGAGTCCTGGGTCTTCGGTCCTCAGGCTCATTGACACCGCGAACAGCGGGTTGTGAGCTCCCAACCCAGGCCTGTAGCTCCAGTCTTGTCCATTATCCTGGAGAGGCAGATCGCGGGCTGTCCGTAACTACCAGCAGTAACACAGAGGGAGAATAAACTAGAAGGGAAAAAAAAGGAATAGCGAGAGAAACGAGGAGGCAGACACGAGTAAGTACCGGTACGCAGGCACCTCCCCTCCCACGTCTGCTTGCCTCTACTGAAGTACTTGGAGGGGCACTCGGGTCGTGGTACGTGCCTGGGCGGATTGAGCGGGATCCACTCGAGAACGATCTGGTTCTTGCCATTGGCCCGTGTAGCACAGCTTACGCGTAAACCGCCCATGAGGAGCCAGCCAGAGAGCAGCGTGCGTATGCGACCTTACGCTTCGCACTCCTCTCGCCTGCCCACTCCCACCCCCTCCCACCCTTCCCTCCCATTTGTCTTCCCCCGGGTCCTTTCTCCCATGTCCACGTCCTCAGTCTACTCCCCCTCACCCCCAATTCCTTACCACTCACTGAAGTACTATTACCTTACAGTAAGGTAAGGTAGCAAGAGTGCTGCGCGCTACGGGGTCGTCGACTTACGCATACGCACTCCTACTGTGGCAGAAAGGTGTACGCAGTCCAGTTTCCGTAGGTACACTTCTGCTGCGTACGCTCTTTATTCCAAGCTCCCCTGGCCCTGGCCTAGTCCACTTCCATCTTCCACTCCCCCCAACTGCACCCTCCTCTCCGCGCGCTACCAACCCTTTCATCACCCCCATCACCCCCATCCCGCCCATCTCGTCCCTTCCTCTTGACACCGCACTTCGTCGCCTTACGAATCCTCGACTTCGATTTTTGTCGAACAGACAAGCACTCCGAAGCTGTTCTTCGAGATCTCTCGTTTGAGCGGCCGCGCGATCGCTTCGCTTCGCTTCGAGGAATCCGACATCTGCCAAGCAGAAAAAAGACGGACACTCCCCCGAACGACCGACGCAACCCAGCACGTCTGGACTAGCCCTGCCGACCCCGGGACGCAACGAAACCAGTACCACCCGAAGTGAAGGAGGAAATCAAACACCCACGGCAAAGGGATAGTATTTGGTCGAAAGTCGCAACCAACGAAGACTTGACGGATCCTTCCACGACCTACCAATCCGACGACTTCTTCCCGCCAACGGCTCCCACTGCCTACACTCAACAGATTTGTGGCCACTCGGATCTGACACGACCATACATTTCCACGACGACCTTCGGGAGAGTTCTGTCGACGACTCTCCTTCATCCACCCCTTCCTTCGGCAGTCTCGACGTTCACATCTATCCCAGCATCGACCCAAGACTTCGCCATGGCTGGATATCCGCCCAGCGGCCCGCCTAATGGCGATGGCGAGTATGGCGAGGAGTGGGCTCGCGACCTGAGAGTGAAATTCGAGTCCCTTCTCCGCGATAAGCGAATGAACGATCTGCGAACATCGTCCCGACAAGGCACGCCTCAGCCCACGGAATCAGCAAGCAGCGGCAACCTCCGTGGCCTCGCATCTCCAGGCGTCGGCCGACCTTCAACCTCACACAGCAGCGCTGGCTCACCTATGCCCCCAACACCACCCGCCTACTCTTCCATCCGCCACCTCCCCATAATTCCCACTCCTCCCGCAACCAGCGACCGCGATTCGCAAAAATTTCGCAACCTCATGATAAGTCTTTCTTTGACCCCGACAAAGTACGAAAATCCTGGATTGTTAGATGAGGCCTTGCAGTGCATTCCCCTCGACCGGATATACGGTGAGGCGGAAGAGGAATGCCAAGTCATGCAAGCCGAGGCTGCGAGTATGGGTGACGGACGTAAAGCTACTTGGGGATATCAAGATTGTGTCATCCGGGCACTTCTGAGGTTAGTCGACGTTGATCGTCCGTACCATTATTGAATCCGCGCTAACTCCTATGTTAGATGGTTCAAGCGATCATTCTTCACTTGGGTCAATAACCCACCTTGCCCTATCTGCCTCTCCCCTACCGTCGCCCAAGGTATGACCGCACCGACACCCGACGAGAGTGCGTGCGGCGCACTACGAGTTGAACTTTACCGCTGCTCGGCCAGCGACTGCGGTGCTTACGAACGATTTCCGAGGTACGGTGACGTGTGGCGGCTACTGCACACTCGCCGCGGTCGTGTTGGCGAGTGGGCCAACTGCTTCAGTATGTTTTGCCGCGCTGTCGGCGGTCGAGTCCGCTGGGTCTGGAACGCTGAGGACCACGTCTGGACTGAGGTCTACTCAGAACATCAGAAGCGCTGGGTTCACGTCGACGCATGTGAGGAGGCTTGGGACAATCCGAGGCTTTACACCGACGGTTGGGGCAAGAAGATGTCCTACTGCATTGCATTTTCCATCGACGGCGCCACCGATGTCACTAGACGGTACGTTCGCAAGAGCGAGCACTCCGCCGAGAGAAACCGATGCCCCGAGGAGGTCTTGCTCTACATTCTCCAAGAAATCAGGAATATTCGCCGTAGCAATATGGGCAAGGATGAGCGATTCAGACTGGAGAAGGAGGACAGTCGGGAAGACCGTGAACTTCGCGGATATGTCATCAAGTCCATCGCTCAAGCCGTCACCAATATCGTCCCTGGCATGCCCAGCCCTTCAGCCAACGCCCCGGTCAACCAGGTTCCTCAAAGACGTGAAGACACCAAGTTACCGGCCGAGCAACCTGGCCGTCAAACTGGAGCTGCGGAGTACATGGCTGCCCAGGCCAACGCCAATGCGAGAAATCACCAGCAATATCCTCCGCATAACCCGAACCACCGCCGCGATCTGCCTTGAAGGTCGAGCGCTGTGCTTGTGACATTTCACGATCCAAACAAACCACGGGTCACCCGCCGACCTGAGACCAATTCTTATGCGGTCTGGCAATATCCGCTACTTTTTTAAGATACCCAGCGGATGCCGGTTCCCCCCCCCCCAATTCTCGTCCTCACGGTCGTCGCCGTTCATCTCCCAAATTGGTGGGCGGCATTTTGCACAATCCGTGCGCTACCAGTCATGACGAATGATAATATTTTCTATGTCTAATTCACCTAAACCCGATATAACGAAAAAAAGCATTATAGACCGGCGCTCCATCCCAATATACCTACCTACTCACCACACCTCCGTCGAACCGACACTGTCACTTTCAACCTATTGATACTACCAGAGTCCCTCGGGTTCGGAGTACGGACTGTATCTACCAAGCCATTATTTGATTCAATCATACGATTCCTGTTGTTCAAAAACCCACCTTTGGATATTCTTTGTATTCGGTGGCACAGGGCGCAACCATGGAAAGACAGGCTTGCTTGATCATTTTTTTCACTTATTATCAATCCCGCGTGTCATGGGGTAAGAGGCAAGGGAAGAGGGCCCGGTGGATCGGGGTTAGAGCTCACGAACAGTTATGGCTCACCCATATCAACGACACCGAGCTTCACCTGGGGGCGTTTAGGGAGCAACGTGTATGCCGGTTTGTCTTGCATCTTCCAAGTCTTTGGCATGAGCGATGATGGGCACCAGACAGACTTTGTATCTGGCCGGATGGAGTCGACGAGTTGAAGTGTCACAAATTTTTCGTCTCCGTCTCCTGCACTGAGAGAGCAGAGACGAGGGGCTTATGGACCGCGAGCTTGAGAAGCCGTGTCCGCAGGACGTGAAACAAATTCATCCAAAATTTTCCACTGTTACATCAGAAAGCGTGATCTAAGATATGCGACTATAGCGTCTGATGACGATGGAGTCATTGTGTGTCGGTGAGCACCCGGGGATCTCCGCAGTTTGAGTCCTCCCATGAGGAGGGCCCCTGGTGGTGGAGCGCCTGTTTCGTTAGTAAGCCTCCAAAAGCAGTCGGCCAAGACTGCTCGACGCCGCTCGCCGCCCCCCTTGCCCGTTTTATTCTTGGGTCCTGATCGACCGAGCTTCGCCGTTGGCTCGGTTGTCGGCCCTGGTTTCAATCCCGTGCTTGGCTGTTCCTGCCTCTCTTTCTCATTTGAGGTCCCATTAGCAGAACGGGCAGAGAAAAAAAGAAGGAACCACCTTCCGTCCGTCTACCGTCACAGAGCGGAGAGGAGAAGAGAAGAGAAGAGACAAACACTTAACCGCGACTCTTTTTTTTTCCCCTTGGAGAAGACGGGCATGCAGCCCCAAACCCTGTATCGACGTGTTACGCAAAGGGGCGGGAGGACTTGCCCAGGGGTCTTGGCCTTGGAAAAACAAAAAATGTCTTGCGTGGTGAGCATCGTCACGGCGGGCGGGTACTTTTCTTGGCGTGCGCACGTGTTGTGGGAGGAATTTTGGCGATTTTTATTTATCTTTATTTTCCGCTTTTCTTCTCTTTGGTCTGACGTGACGTCGTCATGGATTTGGGGAGCTTGTACAGAGTACGGTTCAGCAAACCTCACCCCATGTTCACAGGGCTAGGAGGCTGGCTGGCTGGCTAGCGTCGGTAGGAATCGTGACGTGGGCGAGGAGATGAAGGCCTGGCGAATGGTGGGGAGGAGAGGGGGGGGGCAAGAACCTCGTCATTGCCGGCTTTCTCGTTGTTAATGTAACCGCGCAAGCGACCATTCATCAGCGATTTTATGCATGAACGCAAAGCCGGGCATGGCAGAGTCGGCGCGGATGGCGTCTTGGGCAAAACGGCAGTGCAACTGCGGGGTCCGAGGCGGACCTTTTGCGTGTGTGTGACAAGTGAGTGTAAGTGTTAGTGGCGGTTCGGATAGAGACGGCGGTACGTCTGCCGGTTTTGTGTTTTCGTGGTCCGTCGTCCGTCGCCGAGCCGGCGGGCGTAGGTTAGCGGGACATTACTTGAAGATTTCCTTTCCTCGGTCGGTTGGTTCTCCGGGGAAGTGAAGTCGAGGGAAAAGGGTCAAATCTCCGGATAAGCGCCCTCCCGCGCGGGGAAAAAAAAGCTACTTTTAGCGTCCGGTGCGGCCTAGGACCTAAGCCAATCCGACGACGATGAGTTGCTACCGGGTTTTCCCTTCAAACTCTCGAGCTTCTTCTTTGCGCGAAGGGAGAGGGCGCGCGAGTTAGTGAGAGAGTAGGCTCATGATAATCACTAGTATTTACTTCTCTGCACGACTCCCGAAAGAAATACGCCTACACTTAGTATCTCTTAGTTTACTTAGTAACGTTTATACCTAAAAAACGGGGTCTTTTCTATACCAAATAGTAAGTAAAAACTTAGTAGTAGTTATTAGCTACTTTAATAATTTTAATTAAAACTTTAAGTTAAAAGACTTAAAATAAGCTATAAAATACTATTAACTTCTATAAGTAATTTAAAGTTAAAAAATAAATCTTTAAAATACTTAAATATAGTAATAAGACTATAAGTATCTCTAACTAATTTAAATTAAGCTATTAAGATATTTTAATATCTATGTTTTATTAATACTCTTCTTATAATAAATTACTCTAAGTATTAAAAGATTATTAATTTAATAACTCTCTTAATATTACTTTAACTATATAATAGAAGTTATTTTATCTCTTAATAATTCAAGTTATATAAGAATAAAGATATTTTAAAAAGAAATAATTTGAAATAATTAATAAGATTAAAATAAAATTTAAAAGTATAAAATAGCTAATATTTAAAGATATAGCTAAAATTAATTAGTTATATAATAAGTATTATCTTAAATTCTTTAAAGTACTAAAGAAGTAAATTAGAGATTAAGGGAGGGAGGAGTCAGTACAATAAGGTATTAGATTATTAGGGGTAAGGATATATACTTCTAGCTCTAAAAAATGACATATCTTAGTGTTCTGCAAATTAACACTTGGTATTCCCCCCCCCCCCCCCTCCCTGGCGTACTTACTGTAAAGTAACTAGGGGGTAGAATGCTGCTGCACCTTTCCTGGATCGGAATGTGGGGGATGCCAGGGTGTGTCCCGTGTCGAGCATGCACGTCTCTGCCCGCGAGTTAGTGGTCTTTTTGATCTTGTCGTAACTGCCCACCCAAAGTGGCTTGCTAGCATGGCGCTGGGTAACCCGAGATGGTGTTTAGCTATTATCGCGCGTGTTTTGTTTTTTCTCTTTCCTTTTTGTTTTTTGTTTTTTGGGAAAGTAAAAAGGGTCGAAGGACCCAAAAACCGTGATATGAAAGGGGGGGCGCGTGTGTCTCTGTTTGATAGGTATAGGATGTGGGCTTTTCTGGGACGTTGATTTGATGACGCGCGTGCTGACTGAGGTAGGCAGGCCTCTTTTCTTCCCTTTTTTCTTCCTCTTTGCAGTTGTTCTTCAATGGACAGCGCGCTGGCCTCGGTTAATGAAGAGAATGGATGGGGCCATTTCGATAAGGCTGCGCACAAAGAGGTTGTATTTTGTTTGGATTCGTACTTCTGGGGGGTCCGGGGTGGTTATTTTGCGGGAAATGACGATCTGTAATGGCGTACGCGGCACGTGTGGGAGTTGATGGATTTGGCGGCACTTGGTCCGTCCGGCTGTTGAGCTGACAGGCTATTTGAGTGCATTCTGAAGGTTTTCTGGTTATAGCACTCGGGATACATATTGTGCTTGATAGCTATGCAGGAGATTGCACTTATCAACCTAATTGAAGGTTGATATTTACTCAAAACCCCCTGGTCTCTGTCATGATGACTAAGCCACAGTTGCTCTGTTGCCGGGTCTAGTTTGGAATACAAAATCATCCTCAGCGTCGAAGAGGGGTTTTTCTCAACAGGCTGGGCAAGCCTTGAATCGGGAACGAGAGGAAGACAAAAAAGGTCCATGGCTTGGCTCGTTTCTCGGGCGGCACATATATTTCATCTCTCGTCTGATGAGTGTTCTGCATCATTATGAGAAAATTGTAGCAACGTAAATTTGCATTTTGTTACAAGTCAGGGTACATAGATGGATGTATAGGTAACCGTTGGTTCGACAGTCCAGAAGATCAAAATTAATCTTCCTTCCTACTATATGTGTATGATTAACACAAGGCGAGCCATTTGTTTGCGTAATCAAATCTGTTCAAAATGCAAGCACCAAGTCGAACATGGTCAAAGCCCTTGTCGTTGTGCTGAAAGTGCACATCAATTTGATTTCTGCGTTGTGTTTAGAAGGACATAGCTTCCTTGCAATTAGTTTTGTTCTTGTGTCGAAGCATCAACGCAGAGCTCTGATCGATTGTCGCCGTCAACCAACTAGAAAGCGCTCTACGCCTCGCCCCAGGAGGGAATAGAAAGCAGATTGAGTGATCACTGACTGCGCCGGTCGCAAACTGAGGTACTGGGTTTACAACTGTAGTTGAAAGGGTGGCTGTCTTTCTAATCTTTCGATAGAAGAACAGAATACCTTACTGGCACGGAGACCCGGTTCAATAGGCGGCCCCGGCGGCTCCGTTCGCGCCGCAGCCGCTTACAAATGTGGATACCGCGGATTTTGGACAGCGCTCTGGGGCGATAGGAACCGGCCCCGGTCAGGAGACGTCAAACTAGCCAATTATATGCCATTCGATTGTCAACGCCTGACTTTATAGCTACATCTCGACGATGCGGCATCATTTTCGGCTTCTTGTCCCGGCCTCAAAATTTGAACGAGGGAACGATCCATTGGTCTCGCATGGTGAAACAACTTTCCAACCCGCAATAAGGGCGATCATAAATGACGAAACGAGACCAGTAAAGTTACTTACTGGTAGCATCTGTCGGTCTAGCCTAGAACCCCGACCTGCCAGCTACACACGTTTTACATTTCCGAACCGATCGTCTTCTCGGCGATAGACGTCGACATGGAGTGGGGTGCCGCGGCACGCACAGGGGGACGGGAGAGGAATGAATAGGAGATTCCCATGGTGAGGTTGGGGAGGCAAAAAAAGTTTCAAAGTAAACTTGCCCGTGTTCTCCCCATCATCATTATCAAAACCCTATTCCCAACGGCGGCGTGTCAGCGGCCTCCGAACCGTTTTAAGAAACAGAAAAACGGAGGAAGAGCTTTGGACACCTTCCAGTCCGCCTAGCACACCATCACTTAAGTTTCTTTCTCCCTCGTTGTTCGCTCTCGCATACGATAATCAACGATAGCGAAAAAAAAAAATGGCCGGCCACTTCCGTGCTTCGCTTGCTGCCGGTGCCCCACCAGTTACCAAATCTTTCCCCGATCGGCCCCAGTTCTCGGGCTTTATGAAGCCGTGCCGGTTCGAGGGCGAGGTCCGAAATCTGGAGATCGTCGGGGCTGTGCCGACCGAGTTGGACGGGACGTTTTACCGCGTCATGCCCGATCCGCAATTCCCCCCTTTCATCGAGAATGATCCCGTAAGTCGTTTTCCAATTCTTTCTACTCAGTACTCGGGCTCTTTTTTTTCTCCTTTTCCTTTCGATGTAGATCGTAATGCCATTCACTAATTCTTGATAACTAGTGGTTCAATGGCGACGGCAACGTTTCGGCGTTTCGCTTCCACGACGGTAATGTCGATTTCCAGCAAAAATACGTGAGGACGGAGAAGTTTATTAGGGAGAGAGAAGCCAATCGTGCGCTAGCAGGTACCAAACACCATCTTTTCATGGCATTCGAATGAAAGTGATACTTACAGCGATCAAAAAGGCAAATATCGCAACAAATACACAGATGCCGTAGAGTTCAAAATCAGGACCACGGCGAACACGAACATCTACTACTTCAGCAAATCCCTCCTCGCCATCAAAGAGGACGCGCCGCCGTACTTGATGGACCCCGTCACCCTCGAGACGAGGGGCCTCTGCGACTTTGACGGCCAGCTCCCGAGCCTGACCTCTCACCGCGCACCCCAAGCTGGACCCCGTCACGGGCGAGCTCGTCTGCTTCGGCTACGAGGCCAAAGGCGACGGGATGCCCGACATGTGCTACTTCAGCATCGACGCCGACGGCAAGCTGAACCAGACGGTGTGGTTGATCGCGCCGGTTGTCGCGATGATTCATGATTTTGCAGTGACGGAGAACTGGGTGAGTATCGTTGGGGAAGAGGTTTTCTCACCGTCAAACTCGTTCACTGATGTGTTTTGTGGCTTTCCAGGTTCTGTTTCCTATGATACCACAAATATGTGACATTGAGAGACTCAAGGCCGGAGGGGAGCATTGGCAGTGGGATTCAAACGTGCCCATCTACATCGGCGTACTACCTCGACGCGGAGCAAAAGACAGCGATGTCAAAGTATTTCCTCACCTCTTCCCGCAGCCAAAAAACACGTTCATGAAGGCCTTGCTAATGCAAGAAAACCCCAGTGGTTTCGCGCGCCGAACGGTTTCCCCGGTCACACAACAAACGCCTACGAAACCCCCGAGGGCAAAATCGTATTCGACCTGCCCCTGACGGACAAGAACGTCTTCTTCTGGTGGCCCGACGCGGACGGCAACGCCCCAGACCCCCACGACATCAACGCCGAGTACGTCCGCTTCGAGTTCGACCCCGCCACCACGGACTCCCTCGACCTGCCGAAACCGACCGTCATCCTGAAGCGCGACATGGAGTTTCCCCGCATCGACGAACGCTTCGCGATGAGAGTGCACAGACACAGCTGGTTCGACATGATGGATCCATCGCTGGGGACAGACTTCGCGGCCATCATGCCCGTGCTCGGAGGCGGCCACCCTCTGTATAATGCCCTCGGTCACCTGGACCACGCGACGGGCAAATTGGAGGTTTACTATCCCGGCTCCACGCACATGGTTCAAGAGCCGGTCTTCGTACCTCGAGGCGAGGCTGCCGAAGAGGGAGACGGGTTTGCAGTGTTGCTGGTCAACAACTATAAGACCATGTCGAGCGAGCTTCACGTTGTGGACAGCAGGAACTTTACGGAGGCTGCGGCGGTTGTGAAGATTCCGATGAGGCTGAGAGCTGGAATACATGGGAACTGGGTTAATGCAAAAGAACTGCAGTAAAGACAGTCTCGCCCATACACCAAAATATGACCCGGAATTAGTTGCCCTTGTGTATTCCTCCAAACAGCGAGCTCCAGTATCCTTTATATATCCACAGTAGAACCAATAGGCATAAAGCGGATATTAGACCACGCGGCCTTTGTTATAACCAGGTGCAGTGCAGAGTAATAGAGTTAGTATAGTTAGGTATAGCTAATATTAAATATTCTTCTCTAGCCCTTTAGTCTATTAAGTAAGGGCTAGAGGGCTTATCTAATAGTTACCTAGTACCTCCTTATATCTCCTAACTCCTATAGGCTTCCCTACTTAGCTTATTAAGCCCTTTTCTTTATAATATTATCCTAGCTTATAATATAATCCCCCCCCTCTAAACTAGTTTACCCTTAGGCCGCCTCTGCCTTAATAGTGCGGAGGACCTGCTCGAAGAAGGGCTACTCTATAGGGTATATAACGACCTGCCTAGCTTCTACTACTAAGTCTACTTACTTAGCTATAATATAATAATAAGTATCCCCTCTAGGGGTATTAATAAGAGCCCTCTTAAGGGCTATATTAATAATATACTCTCTATATATAATAGAGTAGTTAAAGAAAGAGCGGGTTTTATTAATTATATTAATACTAAACTCTCTAGTAAGCTCTTATATATTATTAGTATTAAAGGCTATACCTCGCGCGGGCTTAGCGTTTTTATATATAAGGTCTAGTGCTAATATAGTTAAGGATTTATTATAAGTTAGATAAAGAAGAGGGAGAGGTATAAAGCCCTGCTCGTAGTAGCAGAGCTTCTTATACTTCTAGCTATAAGAACCTCTTAGGAAAGACCTCTTTAGTTAAGGAGTTACCTCTTATATAGTAGCGTTTATAATACCTTTAGTACCTTATTAGAAGGTTAACCTTTTAGGTTAAGAAGTTATCTTATATAGTAGCTTTTATAGTACCTTACTAGAAGGTTTAGCGAGGGCGTTTTTAGGCTATAAGAGCCTTAGTAGCCCGTTTAGCTCTAATATAATTAGCCCTAGTATAGCGCGCGTCCGACTTTATACGAGGGTTTACTTGCGAGTAGTAAGAACGTATAGGGTTCCTATATTATTTTCTTTAACTAGTAGAAGGTATAGGTTAAAATACCTATATAGTATTTCCCGAATTATACCTGCGAACTAGGTGAATTTGTTATAGTCTTTTTATAAAGGGGCTGCGGTGTAATTCCGAACTTAATAAAAACTAGTTTACCCTTAGACTAGTTTATTTAATAGTTATCTAAAGGGTATTTAATACCTCCCTATAGGATTTTATAACTTTTAGTTTCTATAAGTTTAGAATTTAATATCCCTTATTCTAATTATATAACTCTCTTTTAAATAACTAAGTAGCTTAGAGGAGTAATTAGCTAGTAATAAGATACCTATCCTCTACCCTAGCTACCTTTATACTCTTATACCTAGGTATTAAGGGACTTTATAGCTTAGAGGAGTAATAAGCTAGTTATAAGGCTAATCCCTTACTCTAACTACTCTTATAGCTTTATCTAATAGGTCTAGAACTACCTAGTTATTATTTAAATAGTTATAACTAAGTTTCCTTATAAGAGTTACTCCTTTTTTTATAAGGTTATATTAAAATATATTATTATTTAAGCTTATTTCTATTACTTTAAATTTATCCTTAGAATTATTATATTTTCTACTTATTATTATATCTTTAATACCTTTATAGGGGTAATAAAGATATTCTCTCTCTAAGGATAAAGAAGGTCTTTATTATAATATAAGGGGTTATTAGTAGTTATCTAGTAGTTATCTAGTAGTTATCTAGTAGTTATCTAGTAGTTATCTAGTAGTTATCTAGTAGTTATCTAGTAGTTATCTAGTAGTTATCTAGTAGTTATCTAGTACCTCCTTATATTTAATAAAGTTAGCTAAAGCTAAATAATATAATAATCTAGATATAAGGGTATTAGTAAGCAGCGCTAAACGTGCGCCAAACCCTCGCGGAACCCTCGCGCGCGCACGCACACTTAAAAAGGGGCTTCTTTACACTATTAGGGAAGAAGCTAAGTTATACTTAATATACTACTATATACCTATTATTATATAAAGTTATTATTCTTCCCTAATCTAGGCCTTTAGCTATACTTATACCCTTATAATTATATAACTTCTACCTTATCTCAAGAGATTAGCCTGGAATTATAACTACGCGCCTAACTACCTACCGCGCTATTACTAATATTAGCGCTAATAGTAAAAAGTTTTTACTAGCCTTATCCGCTATGCCTGCGCCTACTATAATAACTACTAATATAGCTACGCCCTTAACTACGCCCTTAAACAACGTAGTTATTATAGAGCTCCTATATATTATCTAGTACTAGGGTGCTAATTATATAGACCTCCTATACGCCCTCGCTAAGCGCGCGCTAATTACGCGCTAATATAAGCGCCCTCTAGCCTACTCCTATACTACCCTTAAGGAGGACTCTACTCCTACGTAAGTAGTAGATTAGCTTATTACTATATAAGATATAAATAACCTCTATAACGCCTCTAATAGCTACTATATATAATAAGTACTTATAAAGCTCTCGCTTATACTCTAGATATATTAGTAAAACTATACTACTACCCTTAGCTATAAGGTTATATAAGCTAACTTCTCTACGTTTACTTACTAATCCTATATTAACTTAGCTTTTTAAGAGTAGTAACTATATAGCTTACTCTATAAGGCCTAATAGGGTACTAATTAGAGCCCTCTCTACTTCTTTACTAAGTAGTTAGTAATACTATAGGTACTAGGAACGCCCTATAAAGATAGCTATATACTAGCTTTTTTATTCTTTTAATACTTAAGCCTATAGGTTTAGAGGGACCTAGAGTAGTAGTAGTTTAATACCTAGAGGCCGCTAGAGGTAGCTACTACTACTAAATAAGCCTAGGAGATATATTATAAGTAGTATACTATTGCAGAAGTATTAGAGACTAAATAGCTTATAAAAACCGCGCGCCCTAGAGACTATATAATATATAGTTATATAGGCTATACTACTAATAAGTACTAGAAGAACTATACTTATATTATTTACTTCTAGAAGGGGTATATAAAGGAGCGTTATTATTAAGCTAGTAGTAACCTAGCGCTAAAGGTATTAGCGAAGGCACTGCTGCTAAAGGTATCTATAAACGCCATATAGATTATAAAAGAGCTTAAGTATCTTAATTCGTTAGAGGATAACTACTAAAGACCGTAGTTATAGTATAGAAGACCGTAGTTACGTAACTGCTACTTAGTATATAATTAGTATATCCTTAGTATCAACCTAAAATATATAATAGTTATAGGTATATATTAAGTTTATAATAACCCCGTCCTAGATATTATATTATATAGTTAGGGGTATATATCAAGTTTATAATAGCCCCGTGCCGTATTTACTATAAGTATATATTAAGTTTATAATAATCCTATATAGATATTTAATAGGTATACGTTAAGTTTATAATAACCTTATTATATTATAACTTTTACTAAACGCGCGCTAATAGAGCGCTAAAATAACGCTGTATAGATGTTTAATAGGTATACGTTAAGTCTATAATAACCCTATTATATTATTACGTTAACCTTTATTAAATACGCGCTGAATAAGCGCTAAAATAGCGCTATATAGATATTTAATAGGTATATATTAAGTCTATAATAACCCTATTATACTATTACGTTAACTTTTACTAAACGCACGCTAAATAGGCGCTAAAATAACGCTAAAATAAGTAGTATTTAGATAATTAGATAATTAGATTATTTAGATTATTATAGGATATCGTTTAAATAAGCTTATAGCTAAGCCCATAGGAGCTAAAAGAGCCTTAGGGACTAAGGCCTTAGAAAGGGGGGTAATTATAAGGGTATTAGTAAGTAGCGCTAAACGTGCGCTAAACCCTTGCGGAACCCTCGCGCGCGCACGCATACTTGAAAAGGGGCTTCTTCACACTATTAGGGAAGAAGCTAAGTTATACTTAATATACCACTATATACCTATTATTACGCAAAGTCGTTATTCTTCCCTAGTCTAGGCCTTTAGCTATACTTATACCCTCATACTAGAGATTATTCTCCTTTTAGCTATATTAAAGCCTAGTTTTAATATTAAGTTAAAAATACATAAATATTATTTAAAATTTCGCTCTACTAAAATCTCTCTTTCTTATTTTTTTAGATTTATAATACTAATACTACTACTAATAACTTACTATTAGCCTCCTGCTCCCTTACTAATAACTTTATCTTAATTATTATATAACGAATCTATTATTATATCTTCTATTACTACTAACGCCCCTAATACTACCCCCTACCCTACTAATATACTAGATACTACTAGTATCCCTATAATAAGTAAGCTCTAGGCATACTCCTATTACTACTATCTCCTAGTATAAGTAAAGTAGGAGCTACCTAAAGATATAAATACTAAGCTTAAGCTCCTTATAAGCTTAATTATAAATTTTAAGGGTAATAGTAAGTATATAGTCCTTAGCTAGTACTTATTTAATACTTTACTAGCTTTAGGTTTTAAATTACTTACTAAGTTATAGATTCGTTACTAATTTATTTATTTTTAAATACTTCTATTAAATATAAGTATTATATTAGGATAAGTAATAGGAAGGCTTATATTAATATAAGTTCTACTTATTATGTTCTAGTTCTTAGCTACTAACTCCTTATAGCTTACTTATTATATAATAAGTACTACTAATAAGCTTAAGTACCTAATAGATAAGGGCTACTCTAAGCCTAATATTTAAGTATAGTATATTAAGAATAAGGTAGGTTATCTAATACCTCCCTAGTACTTTACTATTAGTTCTTAATAATATCTAAGAGAAGATTCTTACTACCTAACTTATAATTAAAAAGGCCCTCTAGGCTAAAAAGAATAATACTAATATAATACTTAAGAAGTATAAGGCTAAGGAGGCGGAGATCTCTGTAGAACTAGAGAACTACTAAATAGGCGCTTTAAAGGAGGCTACTACTTACTAGTAATACCTCGCTAAGGAAGTTAAGAAGTAAACTAAGTTATTATATAAGTATTATAAAAAGCTTATCTATTATTATATAGTAATAGAGTAGCTAGCCTAGAAGTAGCTAGGGGTATAAGAGGTATAAGCTAAGCGTACTAAGGAGTTACTTAACTCCTATAATAAAGTTATAAGTTTATTTAATTCCTATTAATACCTCCCTAGTACTTAGCTAATTAATATTTCTAACTTAAAGTAGAATTATAAGGCTTTAGCTACCTTATTTATTATAAGGGGAGATAATAATAATAATAATAATAATACTAAGAGCGCTAGCGCCTAATAGATTTAAAATTTCTAGGAGCGCCCCTAGTAAGCTACTAATAACCTCTAGGTAGTAGTTAGTTACCTTTAGGTATTTTTCTAGTCTCTTTTTACTTTATTAGGGGCCTTTAAGCTAATAAATTAAGATACCTAGCTAGTATACCCTATTTCTACCTAACTATAAATTACTTATTAAGGTACTTATTAAATTATATAAGGATTATAATACTTTTACTTATAATTAGGCTTTATAATTATTTTATAAGTCTATTAATATATTACGTTATAGCTCCTATAAATTATCTAGTTCGCTATAGCCTTTCTATTTAATAAGGTACTAATAGTTATATCTAGGGCCCCTATAAGTAATAATATAGTCTATTATATAGATATTATTATTATTATTAATTAGGATATCTTATAGTAAAACAGCTAAGCTAAAAAAAGGTTCTAAGTATATAGGTATAAAAATATTATAAATTTAGTAGTTTTTATTAATCTATAGCTTATATACTTATCCTCTATTAATTACTTATTAGATTCTAAATAGGCTTAGGTACTTATTAGAAAGTTTATAAGAGGGCTACCTTTACCTAATATTTTTTTATTAAAAGTAGTATAAGATCTCTTATAATAAAAATAATAGGGGTCCTCCTATAATTATAGAACTTATTATATATTTTATTATATTTATAAAGTAAGTTAGTAATAGCTAACCTCTAGGTAAGTAAGCTATAGACTCTTTTATATACTACTAGGACTAAAACCTTTAACTAGGGTTTAATATTATTAGGTCTATAAGAGGAATATTCTATTAGTAGCTTAGTAAGTAATATCTTAGTAGCTTTATAATAGGAGTTATTATAAATAAATTAAGCTAGGTTGAGCTATATTACTTAGTTATCCTAGTTAATATTATAGAAAGTCCTTAAAAAGTACTTAATACTCTAGTTCTAGTATTCTATTTAGCTATTAGTTTAGGGATAAAAAGTAGTACTAATCTTCTTCTTAATAACTAATAAGTAATATACTTTAGACTAGAAGTTACTAGTAAATAGCGATCCCTAATTGGATATAATAGCTTATAAGAGCCTAAATATAAGGAAGATATATTTAGTTAGTGATATAGCTAACTTATTAGTAGTAAGTAACTCCCTAGTAGGGATATATAGGGATTATTTTATAAACTAGTTAATAATAATAAGAATACTATTATATAGCTTATTTATTAAGCTCGGAATTACGCCGCAGCCCCTTCGCAAAAAGACTATAACAAATTCACCTAGTTCGCAGGCATAATTCGGGAAACACTATATAGGTATTTTAACCTATACCCTCTACTAGTTAAGGAAAATAATATAGGAACCCTATACGTTCCTACTACTTATAAGTAAACCCTCGTATAAAGTTAGACGCGCGCTATACTAGGGCTAATTATATTAGAGCTAAATAGGCTACTAAAGCTCTTATAGCAACGCCCTCGCTAAACCTTCTAGTAAGGTAAAAGCTACTATATAAGATAACTCCTTAACTTAAAAGGTCGACCTTCTAGTAAGGTAAATACTACTATATAAGAGGTAACTCCTTAACTAAAGAGGTCTTTCCTAAGAGGTTCTTATAGCTAGAAGTATAAGAAGCTCTACTACTATAAGTAGGGCTTTATACCTCTCCCTCTTCCTTATCCTTATCCCTTAACTATATTAGTACTAGACCTTATATATAAATATACTAAGCCTAAGCGAGGTATACCCTTTAGTATAAATAATATAGAGGGGATCGCTAGAGAGTTTAGCCTTAATATAATTAATAAAACCCGCTCCTTTATTAACTACTCCGCTATATATAGAGAGCGTATTATTAATATAGCCCTTAAGAGGGCTTACTTTAATACCCCTATAGGGGACTCTATAAGGTATAATAGTATTAGAGCTAAGTAAGTAAACTTAGTAGTAGAAGTTTAGCGGGTCGTTATATACCCTATAGAGTAGCCCTTCTTTAAGCAGGTCCTCTGTATTGCTAAGGTAGAGGCAGCCTAGGTAGCCTAGGCCTATTAGGGGAACGTTAGTAAGTATAGCTTATGCTAACTGCTTTGATATAGAGAGAGCGTTACTAATAACGGTATAGTAAAGATAGTAATGACTTCTAGCGGACGAAGCGGTAATAGAGGCGGTATTTAACGGCGGTATAGGTAATATATAAGAGGAAAAGTTAATAGTTTTATAGTTTAAATAATTAAAAACTACGTTATTATTAATATAAAGTTAAAGATCGTAAGGCTATAGGCACGTATAAGTATAGCTATGGTTAGGAGAGTTATAATTACGTGACCGAAGGCTATATATTATTAGGAGGCGCGGAGTTAGAAGGTCTATTGTACTTAAGCAGGTAAAATCACTATATAGTGGCCAGAGGCCATAGCTTATTTATTATTATTAGAGATAGTAGTAGTTTTATAATAAAGTTAATTAATATCTATTAGAAGGGCTAGCTAGGTATTAATAAGGGTATAAGTTTACTATATAGGAGGTAGTATCTTAATTTTATATATTAATATATTATATATATCTTAATATATTCCTTTATATTATTTTTCTATATATTCTAAAAAACGATTTTCTAATCCTCTTTAGTATCTTAGTAACCCCTTAGTAACCTCTAGATAGTTTATTATAAAAAGCTCTAAGGACTTTATTTTAAAGTAAGTAGTTATCTAGGATATATAGTCCTCCCTAATATCTTAGGGTATTAATATTATTTAATAACTACTTTATATCTCGCTATTCCTACTCCTTATTAATATAAAAGGGGTCCTTTTATTAAGCCTCCTTAACTTATTCCTAGAGCGAGGGTATAAGTTATTCTAGCGAGGTATTTAATAATTAGATACCTTATTACTACTTAGTACCTACCCTCTAAATAATAATGTTATTAAAATATTATAAGAAGTCTTATAGGAGTAAGTTCTTAGCTTTATTAATTTCTATATCCTCTAAGGTATAGTTAGGCCTCTATAATAAGCTATTAGCTAGGTTATAATAACCTAGCTAGTATTTAATTTTAAAGTTAAATATTAATAGATCTTATAATAGCTAAGCTTAGTAGCTACTAAGCGTCTTTTTATTAATAAGATACTAGTAACCTAGGAAGTTAGTAATAAATTAGATATAATACTAGGAGTAAAGTAAGTAGTATTACTACCTTACTATTACCTCCCTAATAGCTAGTAGTTCTACCTCTAGTATACTATATTATAATTACACGCCCTTAAATTTCTAAGATATAAATACTACTAGTCTCTCTATATCCCCCTCTAACTAGCTTAGTATTACCCTTATTATAAAGTCTAATATATTAGTTTTAACTTAGATTAGGAGTATAGGATTAAAATAGTATAATATAGGTATTTCTATAAATAAAGTATAGAGCTAATAGAAAGTAATTAATACCTCCCTAGTTATTACTAGCTAGCTCTTAGCTATAATAATAAGTTAGTTAGTAAATAAGCTATAAATCTTAGAATAGTTTTTAATAAATCTCCTATAGAACCCTATAAATCCTATAAATTACTAAATCTCTTATATTATAATAAGTACTAGCTACTTAGCTATTACCTAGACCCTCTTATATTCTATAATAACTCTATTTACTAAAATTATAAACCTAAGGAATTTAATCTCCTCCTTATAAAATTTATATTTATTAGGGTTTATATAGAGGCTATTAGCTTTTACTTAAGTAAGTACCTATCTTATAGCCTCTATATAGGAGTCTATATTATTAGTAAAACTTAAGATATTATCTAAATATATAATATAAATAATATTAACTAAGCTTATAAGTAACTTATTAATAAATATCTAGAAGGTAGTAGGTATATTAATAAGCTTAAATATAAATAATATAATATTTATAGTAGCTATATTATATATAGAATACTATCTTCTACTTATCTCCCTCCTAGATTATTACTTAGTAATATATATCCTTAAGGTTAAGCTTAGTAAAGTACTTAGCTCTAGAGAGCTAGTTAAAGATCCTATTAATTAGAGAGAGGGGGGTATAGTTCTTAATAGTTACTTAGTTAAGCCCTTAGTAATTTATATATAATCTTAACTTACCTCCCTTTTTTAGGATAAATAAGATTAGTACCCTTATTAAGCTTATTAATAAGTAAATCTATCCCTTTTATAAGGCTTTATAGATATAATCCCTTAACTCCTCTAACTCCTTCCTAGCTAGTAAGTAAATAGGCTTAAATAGGGGTTTAGTTCTAAGCTCTATGTTAATAAAGTAGCTCCTAGTAATCCTAAACTTTAATATAATTCCTACTAAGTTAATATTAAATACCTTCTTAAATTCCTAGTATTTTAATAAGATATTTATTTTAATCCCCTTAATATCCTTAGGGTCTTAGATATCCTCTTAGTAGTTAGTAGTTAGTATATAGTTAACTTATAATATTCCTATAAGTATTACTCTTACTTTATTCTTAATATACCTAAGTTCCTTTATAGTTATAATAAGGTAGATACCCTTCTTATATAGGGGAAAGGTCTAGCTTAACTCCTTCTAATTAAGATTAGAGTACTCTATTATATACTAAGGGATCCCTAGGATAGTATTATAATTATTACTATTACTAATCTTAAAATTATATAAAGCTATCTACTAGATATTTATATTATTAGTTATTTAAGTTACTAACTTCTATATATTATAGTTAAGTCCCTTAAATACTTATAGTCCCCTAATAGGTTCTAACTTATTAGCCTCTAGTTAGGTATTAGTTATAATCCTCTAGTTTATAATATTCTTATTAGCTCTATAATTAATAAGTATAATACTAGTTTTCTAGCTACTTATAACTTAGACCTATATTATTACTTTAATATAATATAGCTAGTCGCTACCCTATTAAACTATATATATTAATACCTAGTCCTCCTCTAGTAATTTACTAAGGTAGGGTTTCCCTTTATAGTAGGGGTAGCTATACCCTTTATAATATAAGTACCTTAGTATAATATAGCCTTTCTTTTTATAACTATAATAAATAATTTCCTTCTTAATATCCTATAGTAGGTCCTTAGTATCCTCTTAGTAGTTATTAGTATTATTATAAACCCTATAGGTCTATCCTTTTAGGGCCTTAGTATATCCCTTCTAATTAAGGGTTTAGCTCTCTAGCTATTATCCCTTATTATTAGCCCCCTAGTTACTTACTAGTGCGTTATATATCTATATATTAACTATAAGTTTAGCGTTTCTAGCTCTAGTATTAAGATTAAGCTACGACTTTAGTAATCTATTTGCTATAATATAGTACTAGAGCTTAGGGTCTAGCCTAGCTACTATATTAGCTACCTAGATCTCCTCTAGTTATTAATAAGAGCTCTCTACCTTAATCCTTTTATAATAATTAATAAAGCTCTAATATAATTATCCTAGTTACTAGTAGGTTTATTTAAGCTAGGTTTATATACTAAGGGTCCTAGACCCTATATTAGCTATATTATTAGTTAACTAGTCCTTTATTATTACCTAAGTTATATCCTTCGCTATATTATTATAGTTAATAGAGAGGTATAAGGTTTATTACTTTATTACTAATCCCTCTAAGTACCTAGTAATAAATAGTATCTTTTCTAGGTTTATTATAATCTTATTTATCTTAAATTATATATTAAGGTTAAATATAAATTAATTAAAGTTAGTCTAGGTACCCTATTTATACTTAAGTATTAGGAGATACTTCTTCTAAAGCTCTAATTAATACTTTTTTAATTTATTACTAATAACTATTTAATAAGTAATAGGGTTACTTACTAGGGTTAATAGTTAGCTAGTTCTTAAGGCTTTAAGATATTCCTATTTATACTTTAGCTACCCCTTCTTTTCTTCTTTTTTAATAAGCTAATCTAATTTAACCTCTATTAATTAACTACTTAGTCCTCTATTAGTACCCTTATTATTATTCTACTTAATAGGTATCTTATCCTAGGTTTAGTTATTTAACTACTCCTATCTAGTAGGGGATCTTAAAAATAATATTATATTTATTTCCCTAGTAGACCTATAAGTAGGTATTATATTATTATATATTATACTACTCAAATAATTATCTATACCCTTATTAATATAAGTAAGAGAGAAGAACGTATTATAACTAGATATAGTATAAAGTAATAGAGTTAGTATAGTTAGGTATAGCTAATATTAAATATTCTTCTCTAGCCTTTTAGTTTACTAAGTAAGGGCTAGAGGGCTTATCTAGTAGTTACTTAATACCTCCCTATATCTCCTAACTCCTATAGACTTCCCTACTTAGCCCGCTAAGCCCTTTTCCCTGCGATATTATCCTGGCTCGTGATAGCCTTGCTCGAACGAGTCAAGTTAGTCGAATGATCGTTGAGTTTCATACTTGAAGGCTTCCCTAACGCTTTATACCAGACCCATTGTCTATCCAGATTGTTCGGGTCATTATCCTGCCACGGGCAAGGGCCCCGAGTGCCGCGTGGGATGTCGCCTAAGTCGACAGGATATGTTGAATCACGCCAGGTATTCCATGCATAGTACTGGTAACTCTCTTGTCAGTGGCATTTGTGACGGCACTTGCCGAATTGGGAACCTCGAGGCTGATTTCGACTCGTAGACTCGCATCATCTTGCATGGACAAAGCCATAACCATCGGTTTGCGCAGAATATCTTTCTGGCGAAGTAACCCTCCAAACTGATCGAAACGGTCCAGCTCCCAGAACGTCGGCTTTGGCGTCGCAGTAGTCTTCGCTCAGATCATCGCCATCGAGAATGCTTGATATTGCTAGCGCTGGGGTTTCAATCTTTTTGACGTCTTGAATGAAATATTTGGTAATCTTGTCTTCGGCAAACTGCGTCACGACACTGAATGACGTTGTTATTTACTAATATCGAGCAATAGGATGATTGAACAAAAGAAACACGTGAAATTCTTGGCTGTGTCGAGGGTCTGTAAGGATTGTAATCGCAGCCTTTGTGGTCGCATGTCGGAAAGCGATCTTGCATTCACCCTTCGGCGAAGCAGACGAGGTATGAGTCGACGCCAGCCTTGCAAAGCTTTGAAGACATTTGGAATGCCTGCGCCTTAGAGTTCCTGCGTGCCAACTTGTGTCAGTCGTGTGAATCATGATGGTTTCACGGCATCAAAATCCAGCGCTACGACTACCCCGGGGTCACTCACCTGACGTCGAATTCAGGGCAGCATGCCACTCGATTGCCCTCGCCACGGGTGGGGTCCCAGGCAGATGGAGTCCAGCCATCGAAGTTTGCCTCGAAGCGCCTCCCAATAAGCCTTGGTATCATCACCATCGAATCGGCTGCGACAACTCACCACGCCTCCAACGAACAACTGGGACCTCGTACACCCAGCATCGCAGTATCCCGTTCCATCCCCAGCACCCGCCTCGTTTCCGAGAAACCTGCTCAGTCCCCCATCCGCGTCCATCGCGTGCAGCCAGCGGTACTCGGCGTCGACGGCGATCTCGCCCTGGACCGTCTCGCAGGAACTGCTCGTGCACCGTTTCCAGGAGAGCTTGGGGTGGACCTCTTCTTGGAGATGGCCTACCTTTTGAGCCTTGGCTAGGAGTGCTAGAAAGAAGGGGAGAAGGGCCCGGCGCATGGTTACTTGAGACTATACAATGTTCGGTATTAAGCAAAAGAGAGTACGGCAATTCGCCGGGGGAAAAACCCCCGATATCTAAAGAGGACGTAGTTAGGAGTATATTTCTCATTGCCTTCAAGAATCGGATTTGGAAGGATTTCTAGGCTTGAGGACATTTCCTCATAAACTTACTATGTTCTTGTTCCGCGAGATCAATGGTCAGGTGCATAGATGGATTGGTGAAGTGGAGGCTTTCAGCAGAACATGAAGCTCCTTGTGGACGGCAATGAGATATTTGTCTTACTGAATTGACATGTGGTTGCTGAAGCGGGATCCGTATGCGGAGGAAATAAATGTATGGCTGCTTATGTTCCTCATCTGCAGACTCATAATGTTCTTGGCGTTAATTTTGCAAAGAATGTTCTACCACCCGAAATACAGCCAAGGACTCCCCTCAGAGCAACCTCCAGCGAGATTCATTATCAACATATCAACATGAGCGTTGGAGTGCGTATTGAGTAACGCCCCACAGAGCCTTCGTGCTAGTCATCATGAAGTTGCTTGAGAAAGGACCGATTGAAATCTGTCGAGTTCACACCAAATACCATACGTGCCAAGACGCTCGAGATTATATTCTTCGAGGATCTTCGTAGATTATTACCTGGTATTACTGGCATCTTATTCTTGCTCAGTTGTGCACAGCTGATCGATGTTATGTTGGTACGTCGGGTCATGAGAAGACGAAGCTTCACTCGACCCTTGTTACTAAGAATGCGGAGATCTTTCGGTAAAAACTAGCCATGTGGAGTTTTGTCCAAAGCAAAAGTACGCAGTCTTAGCATTTTCTGAGGGAACAAAAAGATGCACACAACAATTTATAGACATGCTTGGCACTAAAGATTTACCCAACTCCAGCGATAGGGAGATGACCATTTAAATTCTGCTGAACGGAAAGAACCAGCAGTAGTTTTAATTTACCTCTTTCCTTCTCGTAGGTCTGTGTTTCTTATTCTCAAACGCCTTGAGGAGAATGCTCAAGGCATCCTGAATGAAGGCATACTCCGGCCAACAATACCGATGTGGGGTTTGTCCAAGGGATACACAATCCTCAGTGTGTAGCCTTTGGGGGTCACAACAGTAGCAAGATGCAGGTAGACGCCGCAAACTTGCGCTGTTCATTGGAAAATCCTAAACTGAGATATATTAACTTAAATGATTAATATTCACCCTTCATAGGGCACTCCTGGCGCCTGATATCCTTTTCTTACAGGCCAGGCATGCTGAGACCTCCACTCCTCCGGAACACCAAGCAAAACCGCCCTTCCCAATGGGTCATTGAAGTAGTCCCCTTACAACATGATTCCCATACCGGCGGTCGTGAGGCTTGGCGGGACCCTGAGGTGATGCAGCGCGAGGCCGCAGGGTTCGAGAATCATAGCCCGCACTTGATGTTCTGGGTCTCGCTGTGCTCGTCTGTTGGATCCTTGCCCACTATGCATGCCCGTGATGTCAGTTTGCTGCAAGCAAGCGAAGGTACGAGGGAGTGCCACAAGGAGTTGCAGAGGACTTGGGTGGGGGGGGATATATGAGGACTCTGCGTACTGTAATGTGGGATCCTCGGCAACCAGAGTCATCCTTGCTAGGATGAAGTGCTGCAGAACGGTGACCTCGATGTCGGATCTATACCAGGCGAGTGGGATAATTTTACCTCGGGACCGGTCCGCCGTCGGCTGTGTGGTAGGTGTGGACTCCCGAGCGCACTCGAGAATCAACATTTCCCGTCGCGCTTCAATCTCCCTTTGGGAGACGTCAGTTGTGAAACGCGCTCGGCTTCATCAAAATGAGAGTGCACAAAACTAGAAAGAGGCGCTTAACCCACACGTCTCCCGATCTTTTCCCCATTTTTCACTCCGCTACCTCAGACATGAACCAAATGAGCTTGTTCGCAAAGCAAGCCTCTCTCTCCAGATTCAATGGCTGGGCGGTGATTTGTGGCGCACGCTCCAGTGTCCAGGCGAGGTACATCTCCTGCCTCACCGCAACCCAGTACATGGCGCTCAGCAACCCGGACCATCGTGATGGGGCCGCGGCGAGATTCTCGCGCGAGACTTCGTGGAGGGCGGGTATGCATCGGAGCATATACTCGATAGCGCTCTAAGGAGTGAGATCCGGCAGCGGCTAGTTCAGATATAGGGTTAGGAATTAGTCAGGTTTAGTCAAAAAATTATTCAAATTAGTTAAAGCTTTAGTTACTATATAGAAGATATAGCTAAAATTATAAAAGAAATATTTTATTAAATACTAATAATAGTTATAAATACTATATATCTTTATAAGACTTATATTAGTAATATATAGCTTTTTATTCTAATTATTAAGTAGATTAGTTACTTTTTAGTTACTTTTAAGAAAAGTTTAAGACTAATTTGACTAATTATAGTTTATATATTATAAATATAATAAACTTAAGAATTAAAAGCTATATATATTATATTTAATTATTAAACTATATAGTTATATATTTACTTTATCTGTTTTATCTTTATATTTAATATGTATATATTTTCAAAAAAGTAGTATCTTTTGACTAATTGACTAAAATCGTGACTAATTCCCAACCCTGTGACTCAGATACAATATTACACCGCCAGGCTCCGTCCGGAACTCGGGATGTCGGCACAGGTGGCGCGCGGCTACCGCCATGACCGCGTCTCTGAGGGTTGGCAAGCGCGCGCGCGACGGCAGACTACGAGCTGGAAGTGCCTCTCTTCATCACAGTCTGATTCACAGAGGACAAACTACGCCGAACGGTTAATAAGTTGACTCCCGACGTCAAACATGCTCTGAAGCACGTAACCCATTGAGAGAACTCCTCTACGAAGTACCGTAAGAGGCAAGCTTCTTGGACGTCGTCGCTTGAGTGGACGGTACGAAAAGCCGCCACCGCATCGTGTTCGGAAGGAGAGTGGTGGTAGCTGTCCGCCGACAGGGGAAATTGGTCTGCGCCGGTAACTGGATCGGGCCGTTGAGGTTCCACCACGGAGTGTTCCCCTATGACCGGGCAGGCGCCGACCGTGGTGACGGGACGGCATCTGCAGACATGGAACCCGCCGGCCGGACGCTCCAGGTGATCCGAAGCCGGAAGAATACCTCCGGCACCGGTTTTCTCGGCAATGACATCCGTCCCCACTAAACCCCCAAGACTACCTAGGTCGGTTGCCGACCGGGGCAGTGAAGCAAACCACCACAAAAACAGGCTGAGAGCGTTTTGCCTCTCTCCCCCTCCTTCCGCGTTACCTGACCAACCTCACCTAAACACGAAGAAAAGCCTTTCTCGCCCTGCGTACGTAGTTCACAGTCTCAGGCAAGCCTGCGCCTATCCTCCCGCCGGCAGCA
The DNA here is from genome assembly GCA_036785755.1 of Colletotrichum ledebouriae. Taxonomy (NCBI): domain Eukaryota; kingdom Fungi; phylum Ascomycota; class Sordariomycetes; order Glomerellales; family Glomerellaceae; genus Colletotrichum; species Colletotrichum ledebouriae. The sequence goes on along the minus strand of JAVHLU010000490.1, from coordinate 6,901 downwards.
AGCAGGCCGATGCTAGCTGCACTGCCCAAAACTCGGCGACATGCCGGACAGGCAGATGACATGCCGACTATCCCTTGACTCTGGCTCATTAGACCCGCTTATTGGTTGAATGAAGCTTGGCCGCCCAGATTCCACACGAGCCAGCGGATCAGAAGACCGCTCGGGACGCGGTGGGATGAGTGCTTCTTTGTTCCAACCCCGCCCATCCTGTCGCGTCAGGGCCCGTTGCCGGGCAGCGGTGGCTGTGCCGATTATCATTTCCAGTTGGCTCACAGCCGGGGGTGAAAAAGGAAACGGACGCTGTGGCACCGTTGGCGGACCAGCCGCGTCTCCACAACGAGCTTGGGACACGCCATTACGGGGGATCGATGGCGACGCTAAAAGCCGGCCCTTCCAATCGTTGATGCCGATATTAATAGGCCAAGGGGAAACTGGGGCTATTCAGGCTTCGGGGGCTTGCCGGGGAAGCTGATATCACACGTCAGACTGGAGCCCCTCATAGGATCCAGGAGGAGCTCTTGGCTGGCCCTTCGTGTTTACACTAGCAAAATAATGGGCTATCAAACAAGGCCACTATGCGAACGGACCGTACACTACTAACAGGTACCAAGGGATGGAAAACCGGGAAGTTGAAAAGAAAAGAAAAGAAGGAGACTTTCAATCAAAAACTCCATGATTCCCTCCCCCGTCTTAAAGTCCTATCTCTCTCTCTTTCTCTCTGCTCCTACAGTCAATCGCCCTTCGCTTATAAGTCGCTATACAGCTTCACAGCGCCAACGCTCTCAACGCCACTCCCTCGACATCGCGGATCTCATACTCTAATCAATCAATCAATCGACCCCCCCAAACAAGAAAACTCGCAAACATGTCCACCGCCGTCGCGACGACCACCGGCTCCGCCGCCGCGCCGACCTCCACCACCATCTGTTCCGCCAACCTCTACAACTCCCCCACCCAGGACAGCAACTGCGCGATGCCCTACGGCGGCAATCACACCGACATCATGAAGAAGTGCTGCAAGGACGCCGACATCATCTCCTACTACGACAACTGCGGCATCTACTGCCTCGCCCTCGACCAGACCGTCGCCGACCTCACCCAGTGCCTCTTCGACAACGGCGCCCCGGACAACGACGTCTGGTGCCGCGGCAACGTCACCAGCTCCGCCACCGGCACCGCCAACGGCCAGCCCCCGGCCTCCGCCGGCGCTAGCGTCATCGCGAGCGGCGGCGGCGGCGGCGGCAACGGCGACGGCAGCAGCAAGACCGGCAGCTCCGACAGCGCCAGCTCGACCAGCAGCGGCAACGCTGCGACGGGAGTCTACGCCCCGTCTGGCGTGAGCACCTTGGGCCTCACGATCGGCGCCCTGCTGCTTTCTGCTGCCACTTTCGGTGCCCTCCAGGTCTAGGATTTCCGTGGAGGAATCTAGGTAAAATTGGCCGCGGGGACGCGCTTCGGCTTCGTGCGCACGCAGACCTAATGGCGCGAACGACCGATCTAATGAAATCATCACGACTCTCCTTTTCTCCCCCACAACAGTAGTGTGGATACATTAATCAGCCTATTCGGTCGAACACGAGGCATACTTTCAGAATTGGGACTTGAGGGTTAGGAAAAGCATGCGATATCCATCCTGCGTTCAGAGTAGGATTAGTGTTTGGATTGTACATGAATAATTTGGCATAATGAAATAAGAATCAAGTTATTAGCAAGTCCTTTCCCCGACTCTGGTTGCAAGTAGACGGGCATGCGCTGCCAGCTCACCAAGCCCTCGCTCGAGTATTTCCGACAAGTTTCCGAGCCTCCCGTTAGTCATGAGAACTGTTGCACATTTTTTTACGACAAGAAGAACGAACTACTATAGGAGATCTCAAGCTGAATGTACATTTAGATTGGTCACTAGCAAGCAAAGCTCGGCATCCAGCCTTTTCGCGTACATATTGAGGCCTCAGATTATACTCAACATCCCGCGCTCGCACCGAAGGTCCGTCATTCAGGCGTGTTGCAGGATGCCATTCTCCATCAGAGTGTTTCAAATATCTTGAGGCCAGGTTCAATCGGGCTCAATTGCCAGGAGGGAATTGACACCAGACATGACTCTGGTGCGGCACAGCAACTTGCGGCTCGAAGAGCAGCCCGCGGTGTCAGATTACGAGACTGGTCCAGGATATGCATGACCCCCTCACATCGAGCATACATGCCCAGTCGACCGACTCTATTGCCACCCGTGCAACTGATTGTGCTATGAGCCACGCTGTTGTCCCGTTTCTCAGCACCCCTTCGCGCTTATATCTTCCTCAGAAGAAACATTACCAAACTTTGCAGATACGAAGCTTCGCCTTGAATTGGTTCCTGGGCTGCAATCTAACCCTCAATCTACTCCCGCTAAACGTTCCTTGCCAGCAGACAACATGCCCACGGCAACAAAGATGTCACAGGTGGACTTTCCCACCTGGGGCCACTGACAACGGTCTTCACCCCCCCCCCGGGCGTCATAAGCCACCACCAGCCCCCAGCTCTATCTGGCAATCACTGATGCGGCACGTGTTCTGCCACATTATGGTCGGTATTGCGACACTCATACAGTAGGAGGATGGGAAATCCGGCAAGGCCATCGACGACCAATATCTGTCGTTTCTAACTTCCCCATCCCTGGACAAAAGCGGAACCATCAACTACTTCTCCCCGGCCAGCGCCTGCCCGGATGGCCACACCACAGTCGGCGTGGCAGCCAAGAACGACGATGGCGAAATCAGCTCTTCAGGTCTCTTCCTCCCGCCTGTGCTACTCGTCCGTGCCGCTGTCGGTTACGGTGAGCCTGTGACGGCCTGCTTCGAAAACGCTGATATTTAAACGGGGAGCCTCGGCGCTTACGAAGGCAAGCCCGCAGTGACGATGCTTTACAAAGAGGCTGAGGCGACAGGTGCCAACACAGGTAGCGGCACGGCCGGTCCAGGAGAGACTTCGCCCAGCAATGCCCATGTCTGTAGGACGACAACTGCTGGAGGGGGAGTTGGCGTGCTGGCCACTGCTTGGACGCTCGCAGCTTTCGTGGGCGTCGCACTCGCCTTTCCTTGGCGATTGATATCGGCGGAGAACTGGTGCATAGGTTCGCTGCGGATCGTTCCGGACAGGCTGGACTGACTAGCATGGCAAACGGAAGACACGATACCCCCACAAGGTCGATATTGGTAGAAAGATATTCGAAGAGTCTCGTAGCGCATTCAATCGTATTATACTGTTCATTATGATATGATTCATGACATGAGAGACATTATTTACAGTCCAAGCAGAGCGTTGAGGTCAACAACGCTGATGCTAACCCGGTTGGTGCTGCTAGGAGGCAGCTTGCCGGCACCAATGATAGCAAGCTGGCTGCCGTCGCCAAGTATCTCGAGAGCACGAGAGTAGGCATTGGGTTGAGGCACGGCATACTCGACCCAAGCGCCGGCGCCGCCGAGCTCCTGGTTGACAAAGATGTTGGACTGGCTGCCGGCGCTGAGGATGATGGTGCCGTTCTCGCCGCCGAGAGGCGTCCAGACGACGTAAGGCGAGCTGACGGGGCGTGTTCCCTGGTCGGAGACCAGCGAGATGCCGGGCGCGGAGAGGATATTGAGAGGGTCCTCGGTCAGGCGGTAGTGCACGCGGCACCCGTCGGTGCCGCAGACCTCGTAGGCGTAGATGTAGTCGTCGTTGGGCAGCTTGGCGATGACGGGCATGCCCGGGCGAGCCTCGTAGGCGTTGGGGTCGTTGACGTCGTCGACGGGGTCGCTCCAGGACTTCAGATCCGTGGTGACCTGGTGCGAGAGCTTCTGGCCGTACTTCGGGTCGCGCTGGTCGGCGTAGTAGATGATGAGCTGGCCGTCATGGAGCCTGGGCAGAGCGATGCTCGTTAGCAAATGTGCTGAGAGGGGAAGAAAGGGCGGTTCGATTGATTGGGATGGGCGCTTACAAGAGGTGAGGCTCCCACACGGGGGTGAGACCGTTGTTGGGAAGCGCTTCACCACCCCTGGCGACGCTACTGCGGAACTCCCAGGTGGCGCCGCCATCGGTGCTGGCGTAGACGTCGATCTTGGTCAAGCTGAGGTCGGTCGGAATACTGTTGCCTGCGAGCAGAATGGTGCCCGCGGGGTAGCCGGCAAAAGCAGAGGGAAGCTCGTAGAGGAAAGGCTGGTAGCGGAGACCCCAACCGTTGACGGTGTCCCGAACTCGGCTGATTTCTGACCAGTTATTGCCGCCATCAGAAGACCGGTAGATGGGGAAGTAGACGATGGGAGGCTCGGGGGAGTAGTTCTCCCACGTTGCGATCAGGTCGCCAGAGCTCAGCTGGATGGTGCGGGCGTAGAGAACGCGCGGGTCAACCCAGCCGGCGTCAGAGGGCGGGGAGAAGATGACCTTGTCCGAGACGGTTCCGGTGGCCTGGCGAGCCTCGACGGGAGTCGGGACGGGGCTTGCGGCGACCTGCAGAGACAGCAAGCTGGCGATGCCAGCAACGGCGGCACCGAGCAACTTCATTTTGATGGTTTTGAGAAGTCGACCGACGAAGCCGAGGAGAAGCAGGGAGACCAGACGTGAGATTGGTCAGTTGCCTTGGAGAAAGACTACCCGACTGCCACACCTGCACGGCGGGGTGACTTATATATCTCGCCATTGAAGCTCCAAGACGGGGGTCGACGTTTATTGCGCCTTGGCAACAACGTCAGTCAAGACCATCGTCAACAGCTTCCACTGCGCGGAACCAAGATTCCCTTGGATTCGTGAGTCGTAGGTGAATGACAATAACCCACACCTCAAGACGGTGGACTGGCCGCGTTAGGGTTAGCTGGCGCTCTGTGCAGGTACGGAATCGTGGTTATTGGCGCGTCTGGGGGGGATGTTTTGTTTTCGCACAAACTGACAATGTGACCTCATGTTGCGTTGGGAGAAAGGCCGTTGGGTCGGCTGAACACTCGACCGAGGGGAATGCTACCCTCCCCGCGTTCGTGGCCTCAATGCCGTCGAGATCTGGGGTTTGTGCGGGGATGGTCCTGGGCAAGGTTCATAACTAGCTGCCGAAGTTGCCAGGATGCGCCCCAATGAGGTTGTTCGAATTGCTCGGAGCTACCCGGGATTCCCCAAGAAACAAAAGTTCACGTGCCAATTGGCGGGCTTTGGAAGAGACATGGGTCGGATGCTCTTGAGGAATATGTGACTTCGTGTTGTCATTGACACAGCTGGTATTTTTTTCCTTGGCCTACAAGTGACAAGACGCGCATGAGCTGATTATGGGGCGTCGCGCCATTTGCCGAGGTTCACGAGAAGATGGAATCAAGCGTGTTCTTGCGTTCCGCTTCGGCCCGAGAATCTAGTTGTCCCTGATCACCGCCGCCAATGTGCTCAGGCAGTACTATTGTTGTGATCGACGCACTCTATCTCTCCTCGCGCTCACTTATTGGTCTGCCCGAGGATGGGGCCGTGTCTCCCGCATTACGACGTTGTCTGTGGAGGGTTGTCAATAGGTGTATTGCGCAGAGTGAGCGCCGCTAGTGGCCAACTGCCGTCAAGGGTAACGTTGTAGGTTTGCCGAAACCTGCCCCTTGTTCAATGAAAGAGGTGAAGACCTATGTGGGTATATAATTACTCGCTTCCCCATAGTGCCATCGCTCCGTAAGTAGGCCGTCTCCGGCGATATTATCCTCAAGGTGACTCTAGACCTTGATATTAGTTGACGTCCGGAATGTGAGTCGTTTGCGGGGCGATCTTCAGATTCGATATCCTTCTTTCGTTCCGTTCAGGAAGCCAAGGACCAACCCTGAAGGTCCAACTGGACGCATCGGCTTTCCTCATAAGAGCTATCTCTTTCAAGAGCATAATAAAACAAAGCTATGCTACGCTACTAATGAATTGTCTTGATGTTTGAGCGTGTTTGTTGTTGTTCCATATTGAATGGCACTGCTTGACGATGATTTTACTGAGCCAAACGTCTTTTTTATTATTTGGATTTTTGTTTGATTTTTAGTACTTTGGAGATCGATGTTCAACTGCGAACATCATGATGGAACCTGCAACCATGAGAAATTATCAGTCACATTGAATCCTGTTGAGAAACGTCCTATAGGGCCATATTTATAGTTACTAAAGAGCTTATTCTATTATAACGAAAGTGGCTATGACGTGGTCGCTTATAACCATAGTTAGAGGAATAACCCTAGAAAAAAGGTCGCTCTAGAGCTAATATTAGTTATATGCCGCGCTAGGAACAGGTAATACTAAAGGTATTATAATATACCCCCCTAGATATAGTAGTAGCTAGAAAAACGCCTAACTATATAATATCCTTTAAAATACCTAAATATAAAGCGATATATCTATAAATAACTTATTAATAAGCCTATTTATAAAAGAGATAATAAAATAAAGTTATTTATATTAGGTATAAGCAAAGTATAAATAGTCGTAGTTTTCTACTTTTATAACTATTACTATTATTATTATAATACCCTTTATTTACTAACTCTTACTAATAGCAATAGAATCTATTATCTCTTATTAGCTTAGGCAGGGCGGCTGCTATTATATTAACTCTAATTAAAATAACCTAGCTACCCTCCTACTTTCTTAACTCTTCCCTATATATAATATAATAACTATATATATACCTAACTTTAGCCCTAATAATAACCTTATTATATATATATATATATACTTATATCGCATAACAATCTTAAAGCTATTATAATATACTAATATATTTATAAATACCTCTTAAAAAGAAAACTAGTTAGGCTATAGCCTTTAAGAAGGCGCGCGCTACTAAAGGTAAGAATAAAGCTAGGGGTAGAGGGGCGCGCCCTCCTCCCCTAGAGAGTAATAATAAGGTTATATATATATTATTCCTTCTTATTATTAATATATAATATAC
>JAVHLU010000489.1:0-57305 GCA_036785755.1 Colletotrichum ledebouriae | reverse complement strand
TAGCCCTTAAGAGGGCTCTTATTAATACCTCTAGAGGGGATACTTATTATTATATTATAGCTAAGTAAGTAGACTTAGTAATAGAAGCTAGGCGGGTTATTATATACCCTATAGAGTAGCCCTTCTTTAAGTAGGTCCTCTGCACTATTAAGGCAGAGGTAGCCTAGGCCCCTTAGGGCTTAAACGTTAGTAAGTACAGCTTGCGCTAAATAGAGAGAGCGTTACTAATAATAGCATAGCTAGCGGATAAAGTAGTAATAGAGGCGGTATTAGTAGCGCGGGTAGTATATAAGAGGAAAAGTTAATAGTTTCGTAGTTTAAATAATTAAAAACTACGTTATTATTAATATAAAGTTAAAGATTATAAGGCTATAAGCATATATAAGTGCGGCTATGGTTAGGAAAGGATCACGTGACCGAAGGCTATATAGTATCAGGAGGCGCGGAGTTAGAAGGTCTATTGCACTTAAGCAGGTAAAATCACTATGCAGTGGCCAGAGGCCTATCTATAAGTATTAAAAACTACTTATAGTTATTATAAGTAGGTGGTTTTATAGGTCTATATAGGTCTCTAGCTACTTTATCTAAGTAGCTATATTATTTATTTATATAGTTATTATATTTTACCTTATTAGTTAACTTGCCTTTAAAGCAAGCTTTATAAGGTATTCTTTTATTAAGATATAGTATATTAGTATTAGTTATAGCAGCTTTAGTTAGCTATTATATAGTTTTATAGTTAGTATAACCTAGTCTTTCATACTATAGTATGTTATTATAGTAGGGCTTATAGAGTATAGCCTTATTATATAGGTTATCTTTAGTTATATTTATAGTATTATTATTATTATTATTATTTATATTAGCAGAGGGTATATTAAAGAAGTATAAGTTATTCTTCTTCTACCCTATAGCTAGTATTTTATCTTATTTTATATTATATAGAATAGGTTGCTTCTAAAAGATAGAAGCTATTCCTAGGTTATTAAGCTTATTTTAGCTAAGTAAATTAATACCTAGCTCTAGTATATAGTATACGTTATTTAATATTATAGAATATTAATTATTAAAGGATAGTTTTATAGATCCTTCTTTAGTAGTAATTAAATATCCTGCTTCTCCCTATTTAACCCTTTTATTTATATTTTTAATATTATATAGATATTTTATATTACTAATAGTATTAATAGCAGCAGCTATATCTAAGCAGAAAGAGATTATATTTAAAGAACTAGTTATAGTCTTATTATAGTTCTTTAGGTTATTAAATTCCTGCTTTATTAAGCTACTTAGTAATATGTTAGTATTATTATTATTATAAGGGTTATTATTATGGGTTATATATACGTTTTTAAATTCATAATTATCCTTATGGAAGTTATTTATAGCTAGAGGAGTATTTCCCCCTTCGTAGTTTATATCCATAAGGTTAAAATCCTCTATAATAGAGGGGTTTATAGCTAAGTTATTAGCTATATTTATAGTGTTTTTAGGCTAGTTATTAACAGTTATATTAACTATTTTAGCTAAATTATTACTCTATTAAGCTATTTTTTTTTAGCTTTTTTATTATTTAAAGGCTTCTACTAGTTAGGAGCTTTTTCAGGGTATAAAAAGGCATAATTTTCTTTAGTATAACCTCTTTTTCTATAGTTTCTATAGAATAAACCCCTAGCTTTTCTCTAGGGCTTTTTATTAACCCGTTTAGGCCCCTTTTTAGTATAATTTATAGTATTTTTACCTCCTTTTCTCTTATATTTATCTAGTAAATTAGCGAATAAAGAGTTAAGAGTATAGGCGTCTAGGTTAGCCCTAAGGCTTTAGGTTATATTAGTTATAAAACCCTTATAGCTTTCGTCTAAGCTATTTAAAATCCAGGCTATAATAACTTATTTAGGTAAAGCTAGCTTATAATAAGCTAGATTATTAGTTAATTCCTTAACTTTAGTAAGGTATTCTTCTATACTACTAAAGTCTTCTAAAGTAGTATTAAAAAATTCCCTATAAGTTAGGAATTCGTTTATAAAACCCTTAGGCTTATATAAATTAGCAAGCTTTTTCTAGGCTTTAGGCGCTATTATAGCGTCTTTTATAACCCGTAGGGGCCTATTAGTATATAATAGCTATATATAAGCTAGTGCCTTATTATTTAGGTCCTTATTAGTCTCGCTTATAGGCGCCTCTAAGTTAATATTTATATCCTTACTAGCTAAAAGAGCCTTAACTCTTAAAGCCTAAGTAGTATAGTTAGAGGCTCCTTTAAGCTTAGGGATAGTGAATTTAGCGTCCATTATAGGCGTAGTTATTATGATCAATAGTATAAATAAGTAAGAGGTTATATAGTATAGTAGTATAGGTATTAGCCTTATATAGAAGGGCTTGAGGTTCGAATCTTAGTTTCGTCGTTTTAGGCTTTTCGGGTTCTTTTTAGCGTTATTCGGCGTTTTTTAGCTTATATAAGCTAGGCTTATAACCTCTTAGGTTATATAATTATTAATAATGTAGTTAATAGCTCAAAAGGGAAATAATAAGTATAAATAAGTTAATATTAAAATATCTAACTTCTAAGTAAAAGGGAGTATTCTAGAGAGGGAGAGGCGAGTTATTTATACTTAAGGCTTAGTTTCTAGAGCCTTCTATAGCTGCGTAAGCTACTTACTAAGCTGCTCTACTTATTTCCTTATTTAGGTTATTTATTAAGTAATTCGGTAACCTAAAACCCTTTTAGGTTTAACCTTAACTTAGGTAGTAAAAGCTAGTAGTTTCTATAGCTTTCTAGAGGCTTCTTCTAATAGTATACATAGTATTAATAGTACTATAATACACTATATTACGTAATCAACCTTTATTATATAGCCTCTATATTATTATATATTTTTATTTTAGGGTTTTATAGTATATCTCTTATAAATAGTAATATTAAAGTCTCTCTAGTAATAGTTATAAGACGTTAAATAGGGAAATAGCTAATATATAACTATATAGAACCTTATAAATACTATTAATAAGGTACTAGTAATACTTAGTATAATATATTAGAAGCCATTACCCCTACCTCTAAAGTCTTTAAGTAAGTAAAGAGAATATACCTCCTAGGTATAATAAATAAGATATAAGATTATAATTAATATAGTATTCTACCTTATAAATATAGAGGTATAATACCTTATTAACTCCTATTTAAATACTACTCTCTAATAAAAAGTTTTTACTTTCTATAAAGCTAGGAGTATTAAAAGAGAATATAACCTAAAGGATTTTATAACTTATATTAATTAAACCTATAAAAACCCTAATATCTAGTTATAAGTTATAATCTAATTGTAAACCTTTTAATAAAAAGAGAGTAAATCACTAATAACCTTCTTATTATAGTTTAAATAAATACTAGCTAATATAAATAATATAAACTAGCTAAGTTAGGTATAAATCTCGTTCCTAGAAGCCTTCCTTACCCCTAGGCTAAAGGATTAGCTAATTATTATTAACCTACTTATTAATTATAGTAATTAGCTCTTAAAAGTTGAGAATATTAAAAAAGAAGTAGAGCGCTAGAAAGCTCTTAATAATTACCTAATAACTTACTAGAGACTTATTACTAAAGATATTAGAGGGGATATTTATATAACCAAAGCTATATATATCTCTTAAGTTAAGGAGGTAAGATATTATAGCTATTAAAACTCTAGGTTTTCTTTAAATACCTCTCTAGTATAATACTAAGAATTATAAAAAGGGATAAAGAACTCTTATATCTATTATACTTATAGAGGCTAAAGGTATTATTACTTGATATTATTTTAATAAAGAGAACTAACTACCTAGGGGTAAAGAAATAAAACCTTTTAAAAAAGAACTTATAAGCTATAAAGTTATAAATAATTACTAGGTAGTAGCTAACTCCTTAGAAAAAATAAATATTAGGAAAGACTTAACTCTAGAGCAAGATTAGGCCCTAGAGCTTACTAAAGAGGGGATATTTAGTTAGGAGAAATATAAATAAGAATAACTAGCTAATAATATGGTTATTATTATTTAAGTTAGAGTTAATAGAGGATATCTAGCTTATACTCTAATAAATATTAAAAGTAATACTTATATAATAATTAACTTTTCCCTAGTATAATACTTTTATTTTCTATATATTAAGAGAAGATATGAACTTATAAGGGGGTATATACTTAGTAAACTATTACTAAGTAATACTCTAGGTATATTAATATTTAACTTAAAAATAAGTACCTATACCTAGTATATCTTTATTAAGTTCTTAAGTTCGGAATTACGGTATAGCTACCTTATAAAAAGACTATAATAAATTCACCTAGTTTATAGGTATAATTTAGGAAATACTATATAGGTATATTAACCTATACCCTCTACTAGCTAAGGAAAATAATATAAGAACCCTATATATTCCTACTTAGAAGTAAACCCTCTAAATATTATTATATAAAGTTAGATATGCGCTATACTAGGGCTAATTATATTAGAGCTAAATAAGCTACTAAGGCTCTCATAATAACGCCCTTACTAAACCTTCTAGTAAGGTATTACAAAAGCTATATAAAATAACTCCTTAATCTAAAGGGTTAACTTTCTAATAAGGTACTATAAATACTACTATATAAGAGATAACTCCTTAACTAAAGAGATCTTTCCTAAGAGGTTCTTATAGCTAGACGTATAAGAAGCTCTATTATAAGCAAGGCTTTATACCTCTCTCCCTTCCTTATCCTTATCCCTAAAAGCTATATTAAATCCTTAATTATATTAATACTAACCCTATATATAAATATACTTAGCTTAAGCGAGGTAAATTCTTTAGTACAAATAATATATAAGGGATTACTAGAGAGTTTAGTATTAATATAATTAATAAAACCCGCTCCTTAATTAACTACTCTACTATATATAGAGAGTATATTATTAGTATAGCCCTTAAGAGGGCTCGCCTTAATACCCTTCTAAGGGACCCTATAACGCGTAATAATATTAAAGCTAAGTAAGTAGACTTAGTAATAGAAGCTAAGCGGGTTATTATATACCCCTATAGAGTAGCCCTTCTTTAAGTAGGTTCTCCGCACTATTAAGGCAGAGGCAGCCTAGGCCTATTAGGGGAACGTTAGTAAGTATAGCTTATGCTAACTAATAGAGAGAGCGTTACTAATAATAGTATAGCTAGCGGATAAAGCGGTAAAAGAGATAGTATTTAATAGTAGCGCGGGTAGTATATAAGAGGATAAGTTAATAGTTTTATAGTCTATTAAATAATTAAAAACCACGTTATTATTAATATAAAGTTAAAGATTATAAGTCTATAGATATATATAAGTATAGCTATAGTTAGGAGAGGATTACGTAACTAAAGGCTATATATATTATTAGGAGGCGCGGAGTTAAAAGGTCTATTATACTTAAGTAAGTAAAATTACTATATAGTAGCTAGAGGCTAGTATATCTTTATTAAGTTCCGAATTACGCCGCAGCCCCTTTGTAAAAAGACTATAATAAGTTTACCTAGTTCGTAAGTATAATTTAGGAAATATTATATAGGTATTTTAACCTATACCCTCTACTAGTTAAGGAAAATAATATAGGAACCCTATATATTCCTACTACTTATAAGTAAACCCTCTAAATATTACTATATAAAGTCGGACGCGCGCTATACTAGGGCTAATTATATTAGAGCTAAACGGGCTACTAAGGCTCTTATAGCCTAGAAACGCCCTCGCTAAACCTTCTAATAAGGTGCTGCGAAAGCTATTATATAAGATTACTCCTTAACCTAAAAGGTCGACCTTCTAGTAAGGTACTAAAGGTATTATAAATACTACTATATAAGAGGTAACTCCTTAACTAAAGAGGTCTTTCCTAAGAAGTTCTTATAGCTAGAAGTATAAGAAGCTCTATTATAAGCAGGGCTTTATACTTCTCCCTCTTCCTTATCCTTATCCCTTAATTATATTAGTACTAGACCTTATATATAAAAATGCTAAGCCTATATAAAGCATACCTTTTAATATTAATAACGCGCGAGAGCTTACTAGAGAGTTTAGTATTAATATAATTAATAAAACCCGCTCTTTTTTTAATTACTCTATTATATATAAAGAGTATATTATTAGTATAGCCCTTAAGAGGGCTCTTATTAATACCCCTATAGGGGATACTTATTATTATATTATAGCTAAGTAAGTAGACTTAGTAATAGAAGCTAGGTAGGTTATTATAGACCCTATAGAGTAGCCCTTCTTCGAGCAGGTCCTCTATACTATTAAAGTAGAGGTAGCCTAGGCCCTTTAGGGGAACGTTAGTAAGTATAGCTTATACTAACTACTTTAATATAGAGAGAGCGTTGCTAATAATAGCATAGTAAAGATAGTAATAACTAGTAGATAAAGCGGTAATAGAGGTGGTATTTAATAGTAGCGCGGGTAGTATACGAGAGGATAAGTTAATAGTTTCGTAGTTAAAATAATTAAAAACCACGTTATTATTAATATAAAGTTAAAGATCGTGAGGCTATTAATAGGCACGTATAAGTATAGCTATAGTTAGGAAAGTTATAATCACGTAACCGAAGGCTATATATTATTAGGAGGCGCGGAGTTAGAAGGTCTGTTGCACTTAAGTAGGTAAAATCACTATGCAGTGGCCAGAGGCCATATTTTAACCTATACCCTCTATTAGTTTAAGAAAACAATATAAGAACCTTATATATTCCTACTTAGAAGTAAACCCTCTAAATATTACTATATAAAGTTAGATATACGCTATACTAGGGCTAATTATATAAGAGCTAGATAAGCTACTAAGGCTCTTATAGTAATACTCTTACTAAACCTTCTAATAAGGTACTATAAAAGCTACTATATAAGATAACTCCTTAACCTAAAAGGTCGACCTTCTAGTAAGGTAAAAGCTATATAAGATAACTCCTTAACTTAAAAGGTTAACCTTTTAGTAAGGTAAATACTATTATATAAGAGATAACTCCTTAACTAAAGAGGTCTTTCCTAAGAGGTTCTTATAGCTAGAAGCATAAGAAGCTCTATTATTATAAGCAGGGCCTTATACCTCTCCCTCTTCCTTATCCTTATCTAACTTATAGTAAATCCTTAATTATATTAGTATTAAACCCTACATATAAATATACTAAGCTTAAGTAAGGTAAACCCTTTAATATAAATAACGCATAAGGGATCGCTAGAGAGTTTAGTATTAATATAATTAATAAAACCTACTCCTTTATTAACTACTCTACTATATATAGAGAATATATTATTAATATAGCCCTTAAGAGAGCTTACCTTAATACCCCTATAAGGGACTCTATAGGGTATAATAATATTAAAGCTAAGTAAGTAAACTTAGTAATAGAAGTTTAGTAGGTTATTATATACCTTATAGAGTAGCCCTTCTTTAAGTAAGTCCTCTATATTACCAAGGTAGAGGTAGCCTAAGCAGCCTAGGCTTATTAGGGGAATATTAGTAAGTACGGCTTACGCTAAATAGGGAGAGCGTTACTAACGACGATATAGCTACGAAGGCGTTAGCTAACCTAATTAAATAAGAGGACTAGCGGATAAAGCGGTAATAGAGGCGGTATTAGTAGCATAGGTAGTGTATAAGAGGATAAGTTAATAGTTTTATAGTCTATTAAATAATTAAAAACTATATTATCATTAATATAAAGTTCAAGATCGTGAGGCTATAGTTATATATAAGTATAGCTATAGTTAGGAAAGGATTACGTAACTAAAGGCTATATATTATTAGGAGGCGCGGAGTTAGAAGGTCTATGATACTTAAGTAGGTAAAATTACTATATAGTAGCTAGAGGCCTAGTATATCTTTATATATATAATTAATAGCTTAAACTCTAGTATTCTCTTAAGGTGCCTTAGATAGAATAGAACTAAGTTATTTATAATATTATATCTTCTTAAGTATATTATAAGAGGGGATATATTAGGTTATATCTAAAGAATTAAGATGAAATACCTCTTATAAAAGAAATAAGGGTTATAAGGTTCCTTAATATATCCTTATTCTCTATTATTTACTCATACCTAGTAAAATAATAAGGTAGGTATTAGGAGAGTATTATAGAGATATTAGTATAAGCTATTAGCTTAGCTAATATTAAGAAAGCTTTAAATCTAAGACTAAAAGAGGATTAAGAATACTATTTACTAAGTTAGGTATTAAAAGAGTTCTCTAACTTATTTAACTCTAATAAGGTTTATTTACTACCTCTTAAATAACTTACAGTAAACTACTAAATTAACTTTATACTAGGACTAACTAGAAGGGCATTACTACTTCCTTAGGGCCCCTTTTATAATATATTAAGAGAAGAGCTATTAATATTAAAAGAAACCCTATAAGACTTCCTAGATAAGGGGTTTATTAAGGCTAATAGCTTATTAATTAGGGTATTAATACTCTTTATAAGGAAGCTAAGTAAGGGGATTTACTTCTATATTATTTATGAAGCTTTTAATATAATTACTAAGAAAGAATATTACTCCCTCTGATTAATCTCTAAGATATTATATTAAGTAAGTATAGCTAAGTAATATAATACGTTAGATATAATAATAGCTTTCTATAAGTTAGGAATAATAAAGGGATATTAAGAGAGAATTATATTCTAAATTTAGTATAGATTATTTAAATAAGTAATCTACTTATTTAACTTAATTAATACCCCTATTAGTTTCTAGTAATATATAAATAATACCTTATAAAACTTCTTTAATAACTTAATTACTACTTATATAAATAATATATTAATTTATTCTCATAAAATAAGAGAAAACTAGAAGACGAAGGTTTAGGAGGTCCTCTAGAGGTTAGTAAATATAAAGCTAAACCTTAATTTTATAAAATATAAATTCTTAATTAAAAGAGTTAAATATATAAGGTTCCTCTCTCGATCGCATCGAGGCTAAACCCTCTAGCGATCCCCTCCGCGTTATTTGCGCTAAAGGGCGTGCCTCGCTCGGGCTTAGCGTATTTATATGCGGGGTCTAGTGCTAATATAGTTAAGGATTTATCGTGGGTTATAGGGATAAGGATAAGGAAGAGGGAGAGGTATAAGGCCCTACTTATAGAGCTTCTTATACTTCTAGCTATAAGAACCTCTTAGGAAAGACCTCTTTAGTTAAGGAGTTATCTCATATAGTAGCTTTTACCTTACTAGAAGGTTTAGCGAGGGCGTTTCTAAGCCATAAGAGCCTTAGTAGCCCGTTTAGCTCTAATATAATTAGCCCCGGTATAGCGCGCATCCGACTTTATAATATTTAGAGGGTTTACTTGCGAGTAGTAGGAATATATAGGGTTCCTATATTATTTTCCTTAACTAGTAGAGGGTATAGATTAAAATACCTATATAGTATTTCCCGAATTATACTTACGAACTAGGTGAATTTGTTATAGTCTTTTTGCAAAGGGGCTGCGGCGTATTTCCGAGCTTAATAAGGTTCCTCTCTTATAACCCTAAGAAACTCTAGGTAATTTCTAAATAGCTACCCCTTATCTCCCCTAAGGGGGTTTAGAGCTTCTTAAAATTTCTAGATTATTATAATATATTTATACTAAAGTATAGGGATATTATCAAACTATTTATACTACTTATTAAGAAGAAGATAATACTTTAATAGGGGAATAACTAAGAATAAGTTTTCTTATAGCTTAAGTAACTTTTTAATTTCTAGCTAATACTTTACTAATTTAACTTAAAAAACAAAATTATTATTTAAATTAATTATTTAGGATTTATATTTAGAGGAATACTCCCTTGGATTAACCTAGAGAGTACCTAGTACCTTATAGTATTCTACCTATAAACGCTCTTACTAATAGAATATAAGTACTCTATTTATAATAAAAGGCTCCTAGTAATTCTTTCTTATTTATATATATAGAGAGTAGAGCTATATAATATAACCTCTTTTAAAATACTAATTAACTACTAGGAGCTTAAATAGTTTATAAAAAAGTAGCGCTTTATAGAGTATTAGAGCTAATAAGTAGAGGAACTCTCCTAATATAATTTTACTATTAAATACTACTCTAATAAGGAAGTAATAGCCCCTAATACCCTCTCTTAATAAGAGTAGGATATAACTTAAGGGTAGAATAACAAGTAGAAATAAGGGAGGGTTTTATAGCTAATACTAAACTATACTTACTCTTATAAAGCCCTTATAGCTAGCCCCCTAATAAAGAGAAGCTAGAAGGGTTATATAAATATCCTAGAAACTATAATCTTTAATAATAACCCTAAGTTATAAGTATTATAGCTAGAGACTATACAAAAGAATATAATATATAAAGCTATATATTATATAGTTACCTAGTAGCTTTAGAGCTTCTTATTAAATATAAAAGCTAAGGTTTAAATTAGTAAGTATAATATTAATAGCTAGGGGAGGCTAATATTTAGAGAGAGGCTATAAATACCTAGTAGGGAGGATAATAATAACCTATTAAGAGAGCCTTATATAAGAATTATCTTATAAAGCTATAACTTAAATATAACTACTTACCTAAGCTATAGTAGCACGCTAGAAATAGTAAGCTAGTAGTTTTACTAGCTAGAATAGTTATAAATAGTATAGAGATTGATAAAGAACTATAATATCTATAGAGAGATATATATCTAGAAGTAAGCTAAGAGGAGGCTCTTAAAGCCCCTATATATAAGCACGGCTAGGTACTGATAGAGATAAGTATAAAGAGGTAGAAAGGTATAAGAATATTTAAGACATTAAATATAGGTAAAATATATAGTTATGTGAGGATATTCGTAAATCCAATATAATATTCGAATAGAGCAAAAGATTTAAACATAAATTAGTATATAGATTAAATAATAATACTATATCTAAAGCCTTAAAAGGCTAGGGGAAAAGGTAGGCATAAGTAGGTAATAGTTTTGCTAAGGCCTCTTATATACTTAGGCGCGCTTTATTATATATATATATAGCTAAGAACGCTTAGATATAGCGTCTTATTTCGCCTTATTTTACCTTACTATTGGTATAAACCTTAAGCTTAACTATTTAGAATATATTAAACCCTAGTCGTATAGCATCGAAAGGTATACTATTCGATGCGAGGTTTAGAGCTAAATCTAAATATATGCTTTATTTTACTATATATTTTATATTTATAGAGTTATAGCACTCTAAAGATATAATAGTAAAGTAGTAACTTTACTCTATTTCCTATACTAAATATACTAAATTTATTAAAAAAGACTTATAAGAGGTAAAAATTCATAAAATAAGTAATTAATATAAAATAAAAGGTAGCCTCTAGCTATTATATAGTGATTTTACCTACTTAAGTATAATAGACCTTCTAACTCTACGCCTCCTAATAATATATAGCCTTTAGTTATACAATCCTCTCTTAACTATAGCCGCACTTATATATACCTATAGCGGCCTCTGGCCACTGCATAGTGATTTTACCTGCTCAAGTGCAACAGACCTTCTAACTCCGCGCCTCCTAATAATATATAGCCTTCGGTCACGTGATCCCTAATAACCTCCTAAGTTGCTAACTACCTCTCCTAACCATAGCTATACTTATACGTGCCTATAGCCTCACGATCTTTAACTTTATATCGATAATAACGTGGTTTTTAATTATTTAAACTACGAAACTATCGACTTTTCCTCTCGCGTACTACTTACGCTGCTAATACCGCCTCTATTACTACTTCGTCCGCTAGTCCTCTTATTCGATCGGGTTAGCTAACGCCTTCGTAGCTATACTATTATTAGTAATACTCTCTCTATTAGTTAGCGCAAGCTATACTTACCGACGTTCGCTACCTAGGCTACCTCTACCTTAGTAATATAGAGGACCTACTTAAAGAAGGGCTACTCTATAGGGTATATAATAACCTACTAAACTTCTACTACTAAGTTTACTTACTTAGCTCTAATACTATTACGCCTTATAGAGTCCCCTATAGGGGTATTAAGATAAGCCCTCTTAAGGGCTATATTAATAATATACTCTCTATATATAGCGGAGTAGTTAATAAAGGAGCGGGTTTTATTAATTATATCGAGGCTAAACTCTCTAGTAATCCCCTTTATATTATTTATACTAAAGGGCGTGCCTCGCTTAGGCTTAGCGTATTTATATATAGGGTCTAGTGCTAATATAATTAAGGATTTATTATAAGTTAGATAAGGATAAGGATAAGGGAGAGGTATAAAGCCCTACTTATAGTAGTAGAGCTTCTTATGCTTCTAGCTATAAGAACCTCTTAGGAAAGACCTCTCTAGTTAAGGAGTTACCTCTCGTATAGTAGCGTTTACCTTTAGTACTTTACTAGAAGGTCGACCTTTTAGGTTAAGGAGTTATCTTATATAGTAGCTTTTCTAGGCTACGAGAGCCTTAGTAGCCTATTTAGCTCTGATATAATTAGCCCTAGTGCGGCGCGCGTCCGACTTTATATAGTAATATTCAGAGGGTTTGCTTACGAGTAATAGGAACATATAGGGTTCCTATATTATTTTCCTTAACTAGTAGAGGGTATAGGTTAAATACCTATATAGTGTTTCCCGAATTATGCCTGCGAACTAGGTGAATTTGTTATAGTCTTTTTGCAAAGGGGCTGCGGCGTAATTCCGAGCTTAATATATACCTATAGCCTCACGATCTTTAATATGGTTTTTAATTATTTAAACTATAAAACTATTGACTTATCCTCTTATATACTACTTATACTACTTAGACTACTAATACTACCTCTATTACTACTTCGTCTACTAGTAGTCCTCTTATTTAATTAGGTTAGCTAATGCGTTTATAATAGCTATACTATTATTAGCAACGTTCTCTCTACTTAGTATAAGCTATACTTACTAATATTCAAGCCCTAATAAGCCTAGGCTTCCTCTATTATGATAATATAGAGGACCTACTTAAAGAAAGGCCACTCTATAGGATATATAATAACCTACTTAGCTTCTACTACTAAGTTAGCTTACTAAGCTATAATACTACTACGCTTAATAAGGTCCCTTAGGGTATTAAGGGGAGCCCTATTAAGGGCTATATTAATAATATACTCTCTATATATAATAAAGTAGTTAATAAAGGAGCGGGTTTTATTAATTATATTAAACTCTCTAGTAAGCTCTTTTATTATAGCGCTAGGTTAAACCTACCTGAATTTTAAGTCACGTGACTTATAGGTCATGTGATTACTAGCGACTCTTTAGCCTTCTAGAGCTATGCTAGCCTATAGTTCGACTTTTCTCTTCTTTAATATAGAATTCACTTAATATAGCGTAATTAAAGTATATTAACCTTTACTTATTTACTATTTATAATACTATTTATATTTATCTATCTATTCTCTAGAGATAGAAGTATAATATCTTAATTAGCTATTACCCTAACCCTATTAATTAACTAATATAAGTATAGTACCTAACTAAGCGCTAAGCTAACTAATTTATACTAACTAACTAACCTGAATTTAATTAATACCCCACCTCTACTTTATTACTAATATACTAAATAAGACCTAATTAGTCAGTTATAGTCGCAAGGCTATAATAGCACTTATACTTAATACTAGAAGACTCTTAGAGCCTTATATTAAGGCCTTCTAATACTACTATACTACGCTACCTAATTATAATACCCCCTTATATAAAGACCTAAAGGTTTTTAATCTAAATAAACCTATATATAAGTAGCTTATTAAAAGCCTATTTATAGACCTTAATATAGAGAGATATAAGAGCCTAGCCCATAGTATTATTATTAAATTATAGAAGTTCTCTAACCTCCTTATTATTAATTATAATTACTTAAGCGAAGGTTAGAAGGTTACCCTTATCCTTAATAATATAATATAGCTATTCTTAAATAACCCTAACTTAACCTATACTTAGATTCAAAACTAACTTATAAAGAGAGTTACTTAAGATACTAAGTCTTAAGGGTTATATACTAGATATATTACTATAAGTAATAATTTTTAAATACTCTATAATATTACCCTCTGCTTAGAATATAAGAATTAAGGGCTCTAGGAGCGTTTAGATAATACTTATATTACTAGTAATAATACTAAGTAGTTTATTATACTTAAGCGCTACTAAAGAGAGTATAATTAGGCTTAATATAATATTATTAATATTACTAAGGAGTAGGATAAGGTAAGGGATACTAATAAAGCTTTACTTTAGTATTTTAAGCATAATATACCTATTACTCCTCCCCTAGTAAACCCTCCTTCTAGTAACTATAGCGCTATACTTTAGGTAATCCTTAATTAAATAATATACCTTAAGAGTTAGGTTTACTCTAGCTTACCCTTATTAACTATTAGTAATAATAATACCTAGGCTACTAAGATACCTGAGGTCCCTATTTTTATAAATACTAAGAATACTAATCCTAAGTACTTAAAGTTTAATACCTAGCTCTTTTATATTAAAATACGTTTTAATAATAGAGAGTATTATAATAAATACTAATGCTTTAAGTAGATATATTTATATTTTAGAGGAATTATTTATAATATCTTATCCCCCCTTCTCTTAGGGGATTTATTTTAAATTATTATAATAAAATAGCTTATTAAAGAGCTAAAAGGTATCTTTATTAACCTAGTTTAATATAACGAGGCCTAGATAAAGCTTAATACCCTTATTATCTTATTTAAGGATATCTAGATTAAATAAGCTACTTTTACTAAACTTACTTATAAGGCTAAACTCTTAGAGTCTTAATAGCGCTAGAAGTTTTATAAGAAGCTACTTACCTCCTTTTAAAACTAGTACTCTATTTATTATATAAATAGCACTCTTAATTTATAGGATTATACTACTTAGATCTATATTATAGCTTATATTATAGCGCTTTTTAATACTTACTTAACTAACTAAACTATTATATAAAGCCCTACTCTAGTAGTTTATATTAAATCTTCTAATAGAGGAAACCCCTATATATAAGCTTATATTAATTAGGGCTACATCCCTAAGGCTCTATATAAGAAGCTTTATAACTAGGGCGCTTATTTTATCTATAGTAATGCTAGCTATATCTTATAGGATTACTCTTATAAAAAAGCTAGAGCTATTATAAGTATTGTTAAACCTAGTAAAGCTACTAATAATAACCTAGAGCTAGTAGAAAACTAGAGCCCCTAGTAAAAGTAAACTCCCTACTAGGGGAGGCTTAAAGAGATTAGTAATTAGTAATAATACCTATTAACTTATAATAACTAATTAATAGTAAACTATTAGATATTATAACTAAGGTATTAAGTTCGGAGTTACGCCGCAGCCCCTTTGCAAAAAGACTATAATAAATTCACCTAGTTTATAAGTATAATTTAGGAAATACTATATAGGTATTTTAACTTATACCCTCTATTAGTTAATAGAAATAATATAAGAACCCTATATACTCCTACTACTTATAAGTAAGCCCTCGCATAAAGTTAGACGCGCGCCGCACCGGGGCTAATTATATCGGAGCTAAACGGGCCACTAAGGCTCTCGTGGCCTGGAAAAGCCACCGTCTAGTGGATCACGTGACCGAAGGCTGTGTATTGTCAGGAGGCGCGGAGTTAAAAGGTCTATTACACTTAAGTAGGTAAAATCACTATGCAGTGGCCAGAGGCCATAGATAATTTATATATAAGTAGACCGCTAAGAATTAATATTAATACCCCTCCTTTAACTTAATATAGAAAGGTATAACCTTATCCTTAGCCACTTATAATTTACTTACTATAATATTAGTATAGATATATACTATTAGCGCTTATACTAGCTAAGTAATACCCCTATAGCCTAAGACCTCCCTTAAATAATTATATAGGATACTAAGAACTTTCTTTCACTTATTAAAATTAATATTAAGTATTAACTTAATATAGAGCGCTATTAAGCTATATTTAAAGCTAAGAAATAGCTTTATAATACTTAAAAGGCTATAGGAAGTAAGATAAAGACCCCTATAAAGATCTTATAGTAAAGTAATGTACTTAAGGACTTAGGATATAGTAATAACTTATAGAAGATAAATATAGTATTAAAGGGAGCGCTAATAGCTAATTAGACCTAGCTAATACTATATCTAAAGCCTAGACCCCTTACCCTAGAGGCTTAATATATAAAGAAGGACCTTAATATAGCGCTTATTAGCGCTATAGGGTTTCAGAAGAACCTAAAGTATACTAATATAGAATTAAGCTCTATATTACTATATAAGCTTAACTTAATAATTACTAATAAGTAAGAGGAAGAAGAGAATAATATAAGCCTACTAGAGGTTAATAAAGCTAAGAACTAATACCTAATTAATAAGAAGCTTTTATTATACCTCTAGGAGTAGAAAGATTACTTTAATAAGACTATTAGCGATATACTACCTCCCTACTACTCTTATAATTACTAAATTAAATTAGAGCTAAGTATAAAAGAGTAGTTAATTTTCTACCTATTATATAAGTAATTACTACTAGAACTCGAGGCTACCTATTAATATCTCCTTAAGAACCTAAAGAAGGGCTTTATAATACTAAGTAATACTCTATTTATATCTATAATACTATTTATTTAAAAGGCTAATAGCTACTTATAGTTTTATATTAACTTCTAAAAGCTAGATATATTTATTGAGAAGGACTAATACCTCCTACTCTTAATTAATAAGATATTAAGCTAAATTAGCTAAGCTAGAGTATTTATAAAGATTAATATCTACTAGGCGTTTTATTAAATCTATATCTACCCTAACTTAGAAGATCTAATAATATTCTATACCTAGTATAGCTCTTATAAGTATAACGTTCTACCCCTTAGGCTCTATAATAGCCTAGTAATATATTAATAGTATATAAATAATATACTTATAGAATACCTAGATAATTTCTAAGTAATATATATAGATAATATCCTAGTTTACTTGGCCTCTGGCCACTGCATAGTGATTTTACCTGCTTAAGTGCAATAGACCTTCTAACTCCGCGCCTCCTAACACTACACAGCCTTCGGTCACGTGATCGTATGAGAAGTCATCTCATATGGTAGCTTTCGCAGCACCTTGCTAGAAGGTTTAGCAAGGGCGTTACTACGAGAGCCTTAGTAGCCCGTTTAGCTCTAATATAATTAGCCCTAGTGCGGCGCGCGTCCGACTTTATACGAGGGTTTACTTATAAGTAATAAGAATATATAGGGTTCCTATATTATTTTCCTTAACTAATAGAAAGTATAGGTTAAAATACCTATATAGTATTTCCCGAATTATACCTATAAACTAGGTAAATTTATTATAGTTTTTTTGCGAAGGGGCTGCGGCGTAATTCCGAGCTCAATATAAGGAGTATATTAAGAAGGTCTTTAACTAGCTACGCTAAGTAGGGCTTTAAGCTAATATTAAGAAGTATAAATTTAATATAACTATAATATACTACCTCAGGTTTATTATTATAACTAAAGGTATTAGCCCTAACCCTGAGAAGGTCTCTATAATAAAGGACTAATAGCTATTAATTATAATATATAGTATCTAGTCCTTCCTAGGGTTCTATAACTTTTACTACTAATTTATTATAAATTATAAAAAGATTACCTAAACTCTTACTAAGCTTATAGCTAAAGATCTATTCTAGTTATAATAATAACTATATAGTAGTATTTATAATACTAAAGTAGGTCCTGATATTAGCCTCTATCCTATATTACTAGAAGCCTAAATTACTAACCTAAGTTAAGTTAGATACCTCTAAATCGGTTTATACCACTACCGTTCTCTAGTAGTAACCTAATAATAGTTTATAATACTCTATAGCTTATTTCTTAAAGACTATATTACTAATAGAGATAGACTACCCTATTTATAACTATAGGATAATATTAATTATTCTAATATTAGAAAAATAGAGGGCTAAACTCTCTATAGTTACTTAGTATTTCGAGGTTATTATAAACTACTAACTACTACTCTACTTTATAACTAAATAGCTTCTAAATATCTACTAAGTTTACTAGTTAGATATTATAACTAGTTTTAACTTCTATATCTAGTACTATTTAAAATATAAAGATATACTAGCTAATACTCTCTTATAAGAGAATAAGGACTTCTAAACCTAATAAGGTATCTATAAGTTAAACTATACTTAGGTACTACTACTACTTATCTATTTATTTCTAGAGGTAGTAGATAAGCTATATAAGCTACTAGAAGATACCCTAGGCTACTATATAATAGCTATTAATATACATAAACTAGGAAACGAGCTAAAGGGATACCTCCTAGTTAAATAGATCCTCTAGCTTAATTATAAGCCTAATATATTATTACTTAAAGCGCTAAAAATACTTATTATTACTAAAAAGGGGCGCTAGAAAATATAAAATAAGCTCTTAATAATAAATAAGAAGCTTATAATACCTAAGGAGGAGGACCTATATATAAAGTTAACTTATAAGGCTTATATCTAAAAGCTTATAGTATACCTAGGTTAAAATAAGACTATGAAGCTTCTAAAGGAGCGCTACTTTTAGCCCTAGCTAACTACTATACTTACTACTAAGGCCTCTAGCCACTGCATAGTGATTTTACCTGCTTAAGTGCAACAGACCTTCTAACTCCGCGCCTCCTAACAATACACAGCCTTCTCGGCCCCGGTGCAGCGCGCGTCCGACTTTGTGATGTTCAGAGGGTTTGCTTGCGAGTAGTAGGAACGTATAGGGTTCCTATATTATTTTCCTTAACTAGTAGAGGGTATAGGTTAAAATACCTATATAGTATTTCCCGAATTATGCTTATAAACTAGGTAAATTTGTTATAGTCTTTTTATAAAGGGGCTGCGGCGTAATTCCGAACTTAATACTTACTACTAAGCTTAGAAGCTAAGAGATAAACCCCTAGGTAAGTTACAACCCCTACTAATACTAAACTACCCCTAGGAATACATTATAATAGATTTT
Organism: Colletotrichum ledebouriae; assembly: GCA_036785755.1. Classification (NCBI taxonomy): domain Eukaryota; kingdom Fungi; phylum Ascomycota; class Sordariomycetes; order Glomerellales; family Glomerellaceae; genus Colletotrichum; species Colletotrichum ledebouriae. The sequence goes on along the minus strand of JAVHLU010000489.1, from coordinate 38,301 downwards.
ATATTATACCTATCTAACTACTATAAGTATAATAATATATTTATAGTAGTATACTACTTACTAAAGAAGATAGTCTCCCTCCTTTATTATAAGATTATTATAATATAGGATCTTACTTAGTTATATTATACCTATATCTTCTAATATATAGGCTTCCCTTTTATAATTATATATAATAGAGTTATTTAGTTTACTTTAGATTTTTAGAACGAGCTTTATAAAATCTATAGTATAACTATATAATTAAGTATGATAAGCTATATAGAAACTAATAAGTAAACTAAGATTCTTAACTAATATCTAACTTAATACTTATATTTATAAATAAACTAGTTTTAGGATAATTAGAGCGAAATACTCCTTACTATAGACTTTACTTAAGTAGTACTACTAAATAAAACTATAAGGCGTATACTATTTAAGATTACATAAGGGTACTTATTATAAATAAGCTTTAACTAGGACTAATATATATAAAGATTCTTAAATATAAAAGAGAAAATTAACTGAGGTAATACCTAGTAGCTTATATAAAACCTTTATAATACCTAGGATATAACTAAAGGGAATATAGCTATAGCTTAATAATACTATACCTAAGCTACTAACTACTACTACTAGCTTAATAACTTAGCTATAAGAGACTCTATTTATATATTAATAGAGGGATAGCGCTAAGAAAACTCTTTAAAACTATTAATACTATAGAATAGCTTATAGCTAATTAAAGCTACCAGTACTAGGGGGACTTAGGTATTAGACATACTAAAGGAATATAACTATTACCTAGTATTCTATCCTAGTAAGCTTTAGAAAGCTACTAGGGACCCTCTACTAGGTTAATTTAAGGCCCCCCTACTTATTATTATGTTTAATAATAAGCTAGATATAAGAGACTGGCTTCCGGTAGCCGGCCCATATAAGCGCATGTGTGGTGCATTCCGGCACGAAGTGCGCAGAATAGCGGATCTTTTGCGTGCGCATAGCGTAATAGGTTATTATATCGCTACGGCATACTACCCGAAGCGTTATAATTTTCTACGTACTTCGTGGGTCTTCTGGACTTAGCCCTTTTAGCTATATAGAGGTTAGGGTTTAAATCCCGCTACTTACTATAGCGTAATAATAGCGGATAAGCAGCGTGTAGCGTACTTAGGCTATGCGCTAGTATAGTCCTAAGTTAGGCTTAGAGGGTGCGTACATAGCGATATTAGTTATATAGACCTTAGGGTCTATATATGCTTATCTATCTTATCTCTATGCTTAAGGGACTAAGCGCTTAGAGTAGGGGGTAATTATAAGAGACTAGCTTCTGGTAGCTAGCCTATATAAGCGTATATATAGTATATTCTAGCATGAAGTGCGCGGAATAGCGGATCTTTTGTGTGCATATAGCGTAATAGGTTATTATATCGCTACGGTATACTACCCGAAGCGTTATAATTTTCCGCGCACTTCGTGGGTCTTCTAGACTTAGCCCTTTTAGCTACGTAGAGGTTAGGGTTCGAATCCCGCTACTTACTATAGCATAATAATAGCAGATAAGTAGCGTATAGCGTACTTAGGCTATACGCTAGCGCAGTCCTAAGTTAGGCTTAGAGGGTATATACGTAGCGACGTTAGTTATATAGACCTCGGGGTCTATATATACTTATCTATCTTATCTCTACGCTTAAGGGACTAAGCGCTTAGAGTAGGGGGTAATTATAAGAGACTAGCTTCCAGTAGCTAGCCTATATAAGCATATATATAGTGCATTCCGGCATGAAGTGCGCGGAATAGCAGATCTTTTGCGTGCGCATAGCGCAATAGGTTATTATATCGCTACGGCACACTACCCGAAGCGTTATACTAGAATATAAAGTTATATAAATAATTACTAGTTAGTTATACTAAGAATAGCTATAGTATTATACTAATTAGTGGGGCTATAATCATAATCCTATTTAATATAATACTAAGAGTTTTAAGTATACCCTAGTAGCGCTATAGGATTTCTATACTACTAACCTAATTATTATAAGACTATTAAAATACCTTTTAGCTTAGCTTTTAGCTATTACTTAAGATAAGGACCCTACTATTATAAATAATAATAACACCCTAGTATAAGTATAAAAAAGAGAAAGAGGGATACTATTTAGGGGAATATTTATATAATAATAGTTAATTACTATAGATAGTAATATTAGTAAAGGGGGGGGGGGGGGGGGTTAATATTATAGCGCTAGGTTAGACCTACCTAAATTTTAAGTTATATAACTTAGGGGTTATATAATCTCTAAGCGACTTTTTAGCCTTCTGGGGCTACGCTAGCCTATAGTTAGACTTTTGGCTTCTTTAACGCAGAATCCACTTAATATAGCGTAATTAAAGTGTATTAACCTTCGCCTATTCGCTATTCGTAACACTAGAAGGTTAACCTTTTAGGTTAAGGAGTAATCTTATATAGTAGCTTTATTATAAGAGCCTTAGTAGCCTATTTAGTTCTAATATAATTAGCCCTAGTATAGCGCGCGTCTAACTTTATATAAGGGTTTACTTCTAAGTAAGAATATATAGGGTTCTTATATTATTTTCTTTAACTAATAGAGGGTATAAGTTAAAATACTTATGTAATATTTCCTAAATTATACCTATAAACTAGGTAAATTTATTATAATCTTTTTATAAAGGGGCTATAGCGTAACTACGAACTTAATCGTTAGTAATATAATAGTTAAGTTAAGTATTAATTAGCATTAGATTTATAATATTAATATATTAAAGAGAAGGTGGTATTAATAGTATTTAAATAGTTAATAAATTATTAATAAAGTTAACTTTAAAGGATAGCTAATGAGGTAGATTATATAAGGGGTTATATAACTAATTATTAGGTCTTAGTTATTTTAACTTAGGCTATAGATCTAAAGCTAGATCTAGCCTACTAAGTAAATAAGAGTCCTATTTATTAGGTAGGTAGGTAACTAATCCCCCGGTTTAATAAGCTATAATAAGAAGTATAATAGAAATAGAGAGGTTTTTTTCATAATATATTTTTCTTTTTAAAAATATATAAAAAGAATAGAATAATATATATCTATAGTTTATACTTTTTATATATAATTTAATTAATAAGTCTAAGCCAGAGATTACTAGATTTTAAATAGCCTATAGTAAGATAGTCTCTATTCAATTAGTATACTTAGTATATAGTAAGAGGTAGATTTATAACAATAAGCGGGTCTATATTACTTCTATAAGTTTAATAGTTTATAGTTCAATTAGTATAATCAATAAGACTAGAGCTATTATAAGCGTAAAGCGCCTATATTTAAATCTTATATAAGGTACCTTTTAAAAAGTATACTACTTTTAAATAACTAGCTCTAGTTTTATCTACTAGACCTAAAGGGGCGTATTAAATTAGCGTACTTAGCATATAGTAAGGGACAGATTCGTAACAATAAACGGGTCCGCATCACTTTTGCGAATTTGACAGGCTCAGACTCTAGCACCTCACTGTAGGTTTGCTATGCGCAGCTCTCAAAGCAGTTCTTGAGCTGATCGACTGCTTAACAACATGTAGAACTCTGCAACCCGTTTTTGGGTCACTTGGATGTCCAGCTCTGAATTGCTATGCGCAGACCTGCCGGGGCAAATTCACCGATGGCTTTATCGAAGTCGAAAAAGCTGTAGGGCACACGAGACGGATCATCTGGCAGAAAGGAGAAAGGAAGATACCTTACCACAAGTTGGTCTTTTGGCCTTTTGGCCGACTTACTCAGTCATGTCGTTCGGTCCGTTGTCGGACACAAGATACAGAACCATTGTCCACATATATTAGTCAACCAATCCCAAGAGCGCCGCATCTTTGCCGTCTCGTTCTCTGACTTGTCGAGGTTGAATCGGCGGGAAAGATAGTCGCTGAGGTAGTCTTCGTGGGCCAGCTGAGAAGGAGTCCCGGCGCAACTCGCTCCCGCAATCTCATCCAGCTGCTAGCTAGTGACACGCCACTCAACGTTTCTCTCACCTCCACGCCGGGCGTGTCGGCGAAGTCCTATTTATCCCCCTGGCCCCGGTTCCTTTGTAAACATGTCTCGGCCACGCTGCCTGGTAGGGCTGGGGCGTAGCTGCATGCACCACTACACGAGTGTGCCGTTGCGGGTTGATTACGGCTGTCCGCCATGTGACCTTGCATTGGGCGGACTGCAGATGCATCATCTGTCGTTGCTCGGTGTACCTTCGGATGCCTGCTTTTCTGGCCAGAACCTAGACGAAGTCCTCGCGAACGACGTCCCAAACAATGCTCGGATTGCTTCCATGATCATTGGTCACGCAACGGCAACACTCTGGTGCCCTCATTGGGCGATAGGTGCGGTCCACGATCCTGGTGATTAGCACCGCCTTACGCCAGTCTCTGCATCAGCCGGGCGAGACAGACCCCACCTGCAAGGTGATCGGCCATGGCTTTCGGCGACTCGGGCCCGGAAACCAGACAATCAAGGATTATCGGGAGCTTATTACCTTGGTGCAGCGGCTTCTCCCTCGCCCCCTAATAGAACTGGCCTTTAAACATTGGACGGCGGTGAAAAACATTGGAATGAAAATCATAGTTTCGGTCAAGGGAAGAAGACCACTTCTAATTACTTTTGAAATCACGTTGCCTCTATCAATCCATACAAAGAATACAAGTATCTTGCTAACAAACCCCTACACCCCATAATGATGCTAAATAGACAGACACGAGAAGCTGGGTATCTATTCCATGTGGGATGACACATGGTGCGTTGGCAGGGCCGTCAAGACATCGAACGCACCCGTACCAATTCTGCCCAAACGACCCATGACGATGCGACTGCTCGGCGTTCTGAGATCGTCCCAGTCGCCGTCAAGAACGGCATCCTTCAAGAAGGACAAGGTCGTCTCGAAACTCATTTTGGTGAAAGGGCTGACGTTGCCACGGAGACCGTTGCGGTTGAAGGGCGTGAAATCGCCGTTGCGAGTCATGTAGTCGGCGATGAGGTTCAAATGTCTGTTGTCGACGCTGATGCCGTGACCTCCGAAGACGCCAGCCAACTCGGAGACGATGTTGCTTCGGCATGCCTCGACACCATACACTTCCAGGACGGCTGCGATGTCGTTGGTCGCAATCTTGTTGGGGTTGATAAAGTCGCCGTACTTCTGCATTGCTCGAAGGTTGGCTCCCGATGTATAAATTGCGCGCACCGAGATCTCCTTGCCAGTGGCAGGGTTCATCAACTTGTGGTCGTCCGTAAACGTGCATGGACCGATACCCGGGATCTGCTGAACGACTGATTTCTTGACAGCCGCTTGCACGATGTTGAGCATCAGCACCTTGGGAGTGTTCGCTTCGAATTCGAGAGTGAACTCGCACCACTCTCCGGCTTCGTCGCTGCGGAACTTGGTGACACGAAGGTATCGTTGTTTCACACGCTCGGCTCTGAAGCTGTCCTCGCTCTCCGAACTCTCGTCATCCTCGTCATCCGAGCCATCGTCCCTGGTTTCCGGCGGCGGGCTGCCTCCGAAGCCTTCGTCTCCTGGAGAATCCTCGCGGTCCATCTGCCGTTGGATCGCGTCATCTTCGTCATCGTTGGGGCCGTATGAGACAGCTTCGTCCCGGTTAGCCTTGTTCTTGGCATTTGTCGCGTCACCATCTCCGTCGTCATCATCGTCATCGTCTCCGCCAGATCTCGTCTCGCCGTTACCCGTTGCCATTTCCACAACGCCAGATCTAGTTCCGACTTCTGGTGTCGCCGAGCTGGATTCGCTGCGGCGCTTCTTGATCTCCTTGTTCATCATCTTCAGGAGATGGTCGAGGAACCTCTTTTCAACCGCGTCCATGACGTCCGAGGTGTCGATCGCGTAGGTCTTGGTGTATTCATCGGCGGGGAAAAAGTTCAGTCGCACATCGTAAAGCTTAGCCAAGGCACCGTCGTTAGCCTTGCCAATGCGTTCGATGACCTTGGCCGTGTCGAGCACGTCGGCCAAGGGAAGAACGCTGATCGACTTGGCAAATATCTCTCCTTCGGCGGCAGAGAGCTCTTCGTGAAGGATTAGAGTCATGGCCGGCGTGGATATGGAGCGACTGGCCGTCATAAGAATCTCACGAAGGCGGGGGATACCCAGCGTGACGTTCTTTGCCGAGTGACCAGCCAAATGGAAAGTGTTCAGCGTCATCTGTGTGGAGGGTTCGCCGATACTCTGGCCAGCGACAATACCAACGCCTTCACCGGCTTCGACCATCGACCGCATGTACTTGGCAGCGAGGACAAGCTCTGCCGATTTCTTGGTCACCGCTGGGGCGTTCATTGGGCCGGTTGAGTCCTTGGACTTGTCCTTGATTAGGCCGTCCTTGTTCTCCTTGATGTATTTTGACATCTTCTCATAGAACTTTTCCGAAGTAGCGAATGCCACTCTTGCTGGGTTGACGAGAGAGATGATGGGGTCTTTGGCGGCGATGTCGACCTTGGCTTGCTTGATGGCGCTCTTCATGTGCTTGAGAACATCTTCCTTGTTGCCAGCGAATTTCTCCTTGAACTCGTTGCCGAAGCTGAGCTGAGCAGTTTCGGAACCGACGTTGCGGAGCACAAAGCCGAAGTCGGTGAGGTATTTTTGCTTCGTGGGATCCAAGCCGTCTTCGCCGTATAGGAACTGCACCAAGGTCCCGTCTGCGTCGCGAACTGTGGAGTCGTATGACACAGTCAGTCCCTCCATACCTTTGATGATACATCTCTGGAGGTAACCGGAACGAGACGTCTTGACAGCGGTATCGATGAGACCTTCGCGGCCGGCCATGTGATGGAAGTAGTACTCCTGGGGTCTGATACCAGTCAAGAAACGCTGCACGATGTAACCACCCGCACGAACATCTGTCTCAAAAGGACGAAAGCAGGGCAGAGACTTTCCGCTGACCATGAGCGGAACTCTTCTACCCTCAAGAACCTGCTGTCCCAAGTTGCAAGAGATGAGGTTGGCGTTGACTTGGCTACCCTTGGCTCCAGATGTTGTCATCGACTGCATTTGGTTCTTGGGAAATTGTTTCACTAAGCCGATCGGCAAGCAGGCAGCTGTTACCGCGCTTGAAACCTTTCCAGCACTCTGGTTCATGAGCATGTCGAGGCCTTCCTGCTTGGTGTCATCGCGCATAACCTCCTCCAGACGAATCAGAAGTTCTGAGTCCGTGCTACTAGGCTTCTCGTCCTCCAGCGACACATATTTAGCTGCGACCTGAAGACCGATAGTTTGGGCATCCTTGAGCCTCTCTCTCCGAGATACCTCACCTTCGGGTGTAAGTCTCAGGTCGTCCATACCGCAGGTAAATGCTCGCATGTTCAAGTATCTGGTGAGGAGTCGACCCATAGCACTGAGCAGCTTGCCTGCAACCGCAGGCCCGTAAATTTCGTGAATGGAATGGATCAGACCACCGGAACTGGGTCCCAGCTGAGCTTTGTCGAGGATACCATGAAGAAACTGTCCGTCCTGGAATAGAACATCCCCTTCTTCCGAGTTCTTACCCCACTGTGGACCCTTCACTTGGCTCTTGCCGGTCATCCAGAGTCCTTCGCCATTTGGTGGCTTGATGTTCTTCAGGATCGTGGTGACGACCTGCTTACCGGTCCATCTGGGAGTCGGCTTGATAACGGCTGGGGGAATGAGCTCGATTCTTTCGCCGAGGATGTGACCACTCTCCGGACGCAAGGCTGAATAGACAAGTTGTTGGTAAGCATCGCGATTGAAGAAGGTGTCTTTGTTGCATAGTGCCACGGAAACGGACAAGTGATCCTGGATCAAACCACGAAGAGGCTTGCCTGCCGTTCCAGATAGGTATTGGTGGTCTGTGTCGGCAATCTGCAGGGCCTCAGCTCTGGCAACTTCATTTTGCGGGAAGTGCATGTTCATCTCGTCTCCGTCGAAATCGGCGTTGTAGGTGTTGCAGTTGGCGTAGTGCATGCGAATCGTCTTCTCTCCAGGCAGCACCCGCACTCGATGACCCATGATAGAGGGCTTGTGCAAGGTTGGCTGACGGTTCATCAGTACCACATCGCCATTTGTTAAGTGACGGTAGACTTTCTTAGCCTTCATGCCGCTCGTTTGATTGTTGGTAGGTGCCAGGAGCTGATTCGCAAGTGATACACGGTCGTCAGTAGACTTGGAGCGCAGGTTGACGATTTGACCGTTCTCGTACTCGATAGCCGCGGCGCCAGGCCACTTCTCGACACCATTGATGACAGCTTGCTGCATATCTCTGAAGTTGTGACTCGTGACCGGCTCCGGGTATGTAAGCTTCCGAGCAAAGACAGGAGGGACGCCGATCTCATTGGTTTCGATGTTGGGATCAGGGGAGATGACACTTCGAGCCGCAAAGTTGACACGCTTCCCCATCATGTTCTTTCTGAAGAGACCCTCCTTCTTTTCCAGCTTCTGTTTGATGCCATCCTCGTTTCTCTTGGCAGCTGCGCCTTGAACGGGATTCTTGCTCTTGTCGATTAAAGAGTTGACAGATTCTTGTAATTCCGTCCAGATCTGGTGCAGATCACTCATGTACCTTGCTCTGCCGTATAGATCGGTGCCGCCAATACTCTGGTGCATTTTCGCAATGTTGCCGCAATTTCGGAGGATCATCTTGTACAGAGAGTTCTGCTGGGCCTCGGAGATTTGAGAGTCGCCGGTACGAGCTTCGGGGCGAAATTTGTTCGGTGGGACAAGAATGGTCTGAAGGAAGAACATATCGGCTGATACCTTGGCTGCCTTCTTGGTCATCGGTTTCGAGTTGTAGATCAAAGACATGATATCCTGCTCCTTCTCGAACAGCTCTCGCATACGACTCCGAACTTCCATTACGCTGATATAGCGTTGTTTTCCTGGGGCGGTGGTAACAGTATCCATGCTGGCCTGCTCCTCCTTGTCCATGGGCTCTTGCTCGTCGCTGCTGCTGCCATCACGCATCTCCACGTCGTTTTCTTCCGACGAAGCCAGGTCGACATCTGCGACGCCTTCGTCGGCGCTCCTGAGGCAGCGCTTTGAGTTCGACTTATAAACGCGCTTTGATTTTGCCATCGAGTCCTTGATGTGTAGATTCCGCTGAGCCATCTGAGCGAGACCTCTCTCGCTGAGCGCCTTTTCGAAGATCTTGACAAAGCGGTCCTTGCGGTAAGCAGGAGAGACACCACCACAGCTGTCGCACTTCTTGGGTTTGGTGATTTGTGTCAGGAAGTCCTTGATGAGTTCTCGCCTCATTTCGATCGATCCCTCATGCTTGCCCTTCTTGATCTCGCCAATATTGAACTTGTGTGCCTTGAGCTGCTGGCGAACGAAGGCCTCTCGCGCGCCAATGACGTTGTCGACCGTTGATGTGCCCTCTTCTTCGGCCTCGCTGTCGTAGTCGGTAGGAACTCCAGGCATCGCAAGACCCTTGAGGTCTTCGCCGATTGCGTCGATCAAATGAGCCTCGTGCAAGAGACCATATTGCAGCAGTCGAAGCTTGCAGGAGAAGCGGTTGATTTCGCGATGACGCATACGAAATCCTTTGCAATAATGACATTGCGACCTCAGGAGACGAAGAACCTGATCAAAGAAGATTGGGTGGTATACGGGGACGGGGAGCTCGATGTGACCAGCATGACCGGGGCAGGAAGACTGGTTCAGGTTGCACGTTGCGCAACTATGATGTGTTGTTGTAAGTCAATTGAAAAAGACAAACTTGAGTGCAATTGGAGACATACAGAGCATCGCCCCATGAACCAAGCGCAGGGTCATAGAGACCACCTGGAACGGGGTTGATCAGATTGTCGAAGGTACTGTCATTCTCGATGCGCTTAACAGAGATTGCTCTGATTTCCTCGTCGGTAAGGAATGTAAACTCGACCGTCTCTATGGACGACGAGATGGGTTGTGAAATATTCATGGCGTGTGGGAGGCTTCAAAAATTGGCCTGAGACCAATCTGATTCCGTACAGGAGGCGAGACGGAGGGAAACAAATTTTCCATCCAGCGACCTGGGTACAGAGTCCAGAGAGCGTTCGGTCGCAAGATCAACAAGCCCGGTGGGACAGGTCGAGAGCGTCGGTAGGCAATGGGTAGAGGCAGAGGGGAACTTTTTTTTTAGCGCTGGCTGACGGCAGAAAGATGGGACCCGTGGGAGGTCGGTGCGCAGTTGCCTTATGTAAGGCAGGTTAAGAAGAAAGTACCTGGTTACGGTGCGCTGCCTACAATAGTGCGCTCCCTCGGACCTTCGCTAGGATTGACGTACAGCAGCAACCGCAAAGATTTCCATCCTCTACGTCCGACTCCATCCCCCAGGAACATCCTGCTACTTCAACCCATCTGCGGCTCCTGAATGTCAGCAGGTCTGGAGTCTGTGTCCTTTACAACTCTGACGCGCCTCAAACTCCTAGGCCGACGACGATTCCCGTACTCGCGGCACCAGGCAATCCACACATACACAGCATCACCATGGATCGAGACCGCCACTCCGATTCTAACGGGCTTGGCCCCCGTCACGACCCAAACTCTCGCATTCACAAGACTGAATCAGCTGCCGACAAGATGGCAGCGCTGAAAGCAAGAGTTGCTGCCGCGATCGGAGGCAACAAGACGAAAGGCGGCCCTGAGGCTGGTCTACACCCTGCACTTCAGGGACTGGGTCAAACCACTGCCTCGGGCCGTTTGAGCGCCCATTCACAACGATCCCACTTCGACCCAAGGACGCCTTCGGCACCTGGCTCCCAATCGTTCGCCGCTCCAGGGCGTGGTCAAGATGGCAAACGGGCGAATCCATACTTCGACGAGCAACAGGCTGCTCAGCAAACGGGAGGTCGGCAACGGCAGTCACGCCCCTTGAACTTCCACGTCAAGGGCAAATTTATTCAGCAAGGAAACGCCATGCGTCGGCAGGCCGCCTTGGAGGAACTCAAGAAGAAGATTGCGGCGCAGACGAGAAGAGCCGGTATTGAAGATGAGCTAGATCTGGAGAAGAACCTTGTGATTGAGGCGCCCCCGGATGTTGAATGGTTTGATGAAGGACTAGTCGACGGTGGAAACTACGACAACATCGAAGATGAATCCCGCCTAAGGATCAAATCTGAAGATTCCATTGTCACCGAATATGTGCAACACCCCGTTGCGTTAGAGCCACCACAAGAGCGAAACAAACCTGGGCAAAAGCCCATGTTCACCACGAAGAAAGAGAATGCTAAGATCCGGAGACAAAGGAGGAAAGCTGAGCTGAAGGATACCCAAGCAAAGATAAGACTTGGTTTCATGCCTGCACCACCGCCGAAGGTGAAGAAAAGCAACATGATGCGGGTGTATGCAGACTCTGCAGTCAAGGATCCAACAGCCGTGGAAGCTCTCGTCAACCGCCAGATCGCCGAGCGGCAGCAGAAGCATTTGGAGGCCAATGAGGAGCGCAAATTAACGAAAGAGGACAAGCATGACAAGCTTGCTGCGAATCAGGAGAAGGATGCGGCCAAGGGTATTCATATTTTGGTTTTCAAGATCGACAGTCTTGCAAATGGGCAGCACAGGTTCAAGATCGGGAAGAACGCAGAGCAACATCAACTTACCGGCGTATGTATCATGCACCCAAAGACAAACCTCGTCATCGTGGAGGGTGGTGAGCACAGCATATCGAAGTACAAAAAGTTGATGCTTCACCGCATCGATTGGACGGAGAATTCGCCGTCGCGCGAGGGCGCGTCCCAGAAACTGGTTCGTGACTGGTTACTCCCCGAGAACGAAAAGGGGGAATTGAGGGACATGTCGCAGAACGAATGCAAGTTGGTCTTTGAGGGTGAGGAGAAGACGCGGTCGTTCCGCAAATGGGGCAGCAAGGTGTGCGAGACCGACGCTGAGGCCAAGGACGTACTTATGCGGGCGAAGATGGAGAACTTCTGGGCTCTGGCGAAAAGTATCTGTTGAAACTCTGACAGACAGCACCGAAATGTTTACGCAAGATGGCGTACACTGTTTTAACTTGATAATCGATAATCGGGATCGGGACAGCATAGAGATATGCCTGACGACGATGACTACAAATTTGAACACACTCGGACAGTACTTGTTCGTTTGTCCCGCACCTCGCGACTTGTGTTCTCAAACACATCACTGTGAAAGCCCGAGGAGTGTATCAGCCGACAGAGTTCATCCCCGAGAACAGTGTAGAACAGGGTGTAAAGTAACGAGGTACACGGGTATGACCTGTTGCACCAAGCACTAAATAACAATTGCAGAGAATGACGCGTCATGAGCAGGTGGCTTGGATGTTAGCTATATCCCGACACCAGACTGGAAGATTTATACGTCGGCACCATTGCGCGTCTCACACGATTCCACCGTGGCAAAGATAGGATTATGCCGTTGAGGGTTGGAGGTGCCTTCCTAGAGCACCAGCAACGCCTTCGGTTTGCTCCCGCGCGTCGATAACGCGCGGTACCGCATCGTAGGAACCGAAACAAGATGCAGAGCTGGTCACAGCAGAGTTCGGACATGTAGATCATAATGTTCGGCATTCAATGCAGCATCCTTTAGCTGCTGTAATGTACAACCCTTTGCGTTTTCAAAAACGCACTCGTAACGCCAGATTACCCCCAAAAGCCAAAGACGGTCCCATCGTCATTCCCAAAGCGCGAGTCGTGAACCACCCATGAAACGAGAAAATCGGAAGACAAGTGCTTAGTTGCGCTCGCCGCGGAGGCGGCGGGCGAGCTGAATGTCCTTGGACTGGATAGTGACACGCTTGGCGTGAATGGCGCACAAGTTGGTGTCCTCAAAGAGGGAGACGAGGTAAGACTCAACGGACTCCTGGAGAGCACCGATGGCGGAAGACTGGAAGCGGAGGTCGGACTTGAAGTCCTGAGCGATCTCACGAACCTGCAGGGAAGGCGCGCGTTAGTCATTGGCAATGACCTGCATCGAGTGCGGCCGAGACTTACCAGACGCTGGAAGGGAAGCTTGCGAATCAGAAGCTCGGTGGACTTCTGGTAGCGACGAATCTCACGGAGAGCGACGGTACCGGGCTTGTAGCGGTGAGGCTTCTTGACACCTCCGGTGGAGGGGGCGCTCTTGCGAGCGGCCTTGGAAGCGAGCTGCTTGCGAGGGGCCTTGCCACCAGTGGACTTACGGGCGGCTGTGAAAAGAAAGTCAGACAAATGACACAAGGCTAGTGTGACGGAGGGAGAAAGGCTTACTCTGCTTGGTACGGGCCATTTTTGACGATGTTGTGATGGTGGATGATGAATTCGTTGTGTGGTGATTGAGATGAAGTTGTTGGTTGGATGTGGTGGATGTGGTACTTGTGAGTGGATGATGAGAAAAATGGTGGGAGTTAGGTGGAGGGTGGAGGGAAATAAATAGGGAGAAAGCTGGGCTGGCGGCAGAGGGGAGTGATTGAGTGCCAAAAGGAAGGTGGCCTGTGCGGAGATATGAAAAATGCTGTTTTTACTTCGAAAAAAGGCAGGCGCGACGGGCGGGTTTTGACGCTTTGTGGTGAACGAATGGAAGGTGGATTTTTGATTGGTTGGAAATCTTGCATTGCCTGTGACGCCACCCCATCTTTTTCCGGGTTCCATAGTCTAAGGACTCGGCAGGTACGGTACGTACCTGCGCGTGCCACGGTTTGAGCGGTCCACCATAGGCGCTGCTGGGCCAGCGCCGCTGCCATTCTAGGTAGCGTCCCGTAGTGCAGTCGCTTCCCCCCACTAAAGGTTCCGTGGGAAAGCGCGGATTGCGGGATTGCGAGCACCTGCTTGCCCTTGCCTTACCTGACGCGGTGGCAGGACGCGCGATCTGAGACTTCCTTGCGTTTCCTGCTTGGAAATGCCCCCAAGAAAGAAAGGAGAAAAAAAGACATCACGGAATGGACTCGAGTCTTCCAGGAACATGTGGTATATTGTTTGTGAACTTGAGGCAATGAGAAAAGGCAAAGATCCGTCTATTTGTCCGAAGGCCTGTTGTGTCAACTATCAAAGAGCACCATCCGTCCGCTCTGCTGTTACTGACACCGACCTCAAAGTATATTGTTTCATCGGACCAATGTGAGCAGGCCACTCACTCAAGAAATTCGCATGCGTCCGTTCAACGCGACACGACTTCGAAATCCCAATCGCGTTCTATCTACTTTATGCGAGGGAGGGAGACAGGCTTGTAGACAGCGGAAGCGGAGGCTTGCTCTTCTCCAGATTCATGACGACCACAATGGATCCGGCTGACGGAAATGTCAACGTAGACCCTGCCATGGACCGGTCATCGCGTCGCTTCGCGTGAGCTGTGAGCTGTGAGCTGTGAGCCTTGATTGAGTATCATTTGCCATATCTGGGCGAAGTTGAACGTCGAGAAGAAGCAAGACCCTGTCAAAGTACGTATATTTGTGGATGGACACCGGGACGTCAATGTTCCAATTACCTTAGGCTGATGGGGAGGGCACCTCAACGTGAGGCAGCAAACGGCATCGGCTCAGATAAGGTCTGGAATTTGGCTCATTCTTTTTTCCATTGGCTGGATTTTTAATAGTAGCCATTTCTGAGTGGTCAGATGCGTGACGCAAAGTCCATCGAGAGTGACACACTTTGCGTCTCGCTGTGTGAGTGTTCGACTAGTCTCAAGATGCCGTCGTTTCTCTGCCTTTCGCCCGTCGCTCTCAACCCTGACATATGTCATCACGCGGCCCTTTCTGTTCTGGCATCCCCAAGTGCCTCTCAAGAAGTCAGTGCCTGTGACTACCTCAACTTCTTCTGTCATTTGATCCCCACCCGGGCCGCGAATTTCAGCGATTTGAGCTCTTCCTATGTCTGAGTACTTCCTGCCGGCCCTGTCGGCCATCTCTCAACCCTTCAGGGCATCCGCAGTGGGCTAGCCATATCTCCCTTAGGTAAATAGGTACGGTAGTTCACTTGGCGCTGCAAATGGCAAGGCGAGCCGCGAGCAGGGCATGATCCGGATCCGCTGTGTAGTTCACGAGCGGTTTAATTGGTTCCCAGATTAGAGGTCCCCATTGTTGGTCTGTGCCCCCAGAAAATGGCACCTGTTGTTTTTTTATTTTCGCCTCGCCTCACGCCAGGGATGAAAATCGAGGTACGTATCCGCTTTTCTGGCTGATCCCGCATCGCACCTGGCCCACGCTCTCTCAATATAAATCCAGGTGCTCCCTCTGCGCGTCTGTACTCGTACTCTCTCATAACCCAGCCCCACGTTATCCCACGCAATCACTTCCACCACTCCCAACGAGCCTCATCACGAGCCTCTTCATCAAACCTCTTGGCACTTCTCATCTTCAACCCCATTCACACACAATGACTGGACGCGGCAAAGGCGGCAAGGGCCTCGGCAAGGGTGGTGCCAAGCGTCACCGCAAGATTCTCCGTGACAACATTCAGGGTATTACCAAGCCCGCTATCCGCCGTCTCGCTCGCCGTGGTGGTGTCAAGCGTATTTCTGCTAGTAAGCTACATCATACAACTCGCCGCGTCCCATCTAGCGTGCTAACATGTTCTTCCTACAGTGATCTACGAGGAGACCCGTGGTGTCCTCAAGTCCTTTCTCGAAGGAGTCATCAGGGACGCGGTCACCTACACCGAGCACGCTAAGCGCAAGACCGTCACTTCTCTCGATGTCGTTTACGCGCTGAAGCGCCAAGGCCGCACACTGTACGGTTTCGGTGGTTAAGCGTGTTTCTCTTTGCATATCTGTTACGAATCTTTCTTGGGCCATGACGCGTTACACCTCACGGCGCGGTGGCAAAAACGGACTTTGGGAGTGGAGTGTTTTGTCACGAATGACTATGGGTTTGGCTGGTTTTGGGTGTTCTACTGTACTATACGGGAAACTACGGGGTTCTACATGGATGGCTTGATTGGCTTGAGACATAATTGATCCCTCGCCGAGGCACGTTCTATTCAGTTGAAAGCTTTCGTTGCGCATATACCGTGTGAGACTGTGAAATCTGCCGCGAGCGAGCGCTACGTGGTGCCTTCGCGCTATGTGGGGCTACTTGGTTGAGCGCGTCTAGTTTGTGTGCTGTAATGAAGGACCTGAAGTCTTGTTCATATGATGAGGTTGGTCGTGAGCAGCTATTGCAGCATTGTTAACTTCGACATTCAGTCTTGAATTTCGACCGTCTCAGGCCATGCCAAAATGCGCCGCGTGAGTCATCAATAGCCCTTTCTGTCCCAGTGATTCACACGTGGTTTTCTGACCTACCCGCGTCATGCTTCCATCCAACCAGTTCGGCATCGCCCATTATACCTAGGTGCCTCAGTTATTTTATGTATGTGATCTAGAGCCGCAAGTGGGTCATTGTGCGGTTGAGTATCCACCCCGGCGCCGCCATTCGTCCTCCCGGTCCCGGGTGGCCTCCGGCAGCTCTAGAGACCCAGATTCCACCTCTCAGCCTTGGACGGTATTTATTCTGCGCTATTTCTTTTGATTATTTCCTTTTTTTTTTTTTCAAAGAAGGCTTTTTGAGTGGGGGAGGGGAGATTCTGTGGTTTACAAGTCTTTTTTGAAAATAGAGGCTGAGTCAGTCGTATATAGTATCGGCATGTGTATCTACTACTTTCAGGAGTTCTTCCTCGGAAATGCTTGTGAGTCTAATAACAGGGCTAGGAGAACTACTCTAGAATTTCGAGTTGTTGACACGATGGAGTGATGTAAGCTAGGATGCTGCCGGGCATGATATGTCGACGTTGAGAGTTCCCAGCAAATTGTTTTTCACTTATTGAATTGGAAAAAAATCATAAATCAAAAAAAAAAAAAGCACGACCACCACAAACTATCGTCAATCTTGACAAAATACCGATAAAATCACACTAGGCACTGAATCATACACTAAAAGCAAACTAAAAGCAAACTAATGCGGTGGAAAGGAAAAGAGGAAGATATAAACAAAGGTGCAAGGTTCGGCACACATTAAACACACACTGGAAGACATTCAAGCAGTCAGTGCTTACTTCTACTTTGAAGGGACTGATAATACGGCCGCCGGGGGGGAGGAAGGTGATAGGATATCACCACTTCCCAGCCAGATTAGTCCTAGCCTCGGCCAGCGACCCAAATACCCCAAGGGCACAA
The DNA here is from genome assembly GCA_036785755.1 of Colletotrichum ledebouriae. Classification (NCBI taxonomy): domain Eukaryota; kingdom Fungi; phylum Ascomycota; class Sordariomycetes; order Glomerellales; family Glomerellaceae; genus Colletotrichum; species Colletotrichum ledebouriae. Next base: position 21,231 of record JAVHLU010000489.1, on the reverse strand, counting down.
GGGACGTCAGTGTCAGAGAGGAAACATATGGAACTTCTCGACAAAGAAAGCACACATGCACCATAGTCGCCCGCTGGAAGGTAGAGCCTTTCCCGCTTTCGCACGCGTGGAGTCAAGCACATTGCCACCTCTCCGCCGCAGCTAGACCTCGACGGCTGTTGTCGGTTACGGAAAGGGAAACAAGGGTCGTCAAAGGCCAAATAAGACGGTGAAGCCAGTTATGAAGTCTAGAAGCAGGTGACTGTTACGATATCTCAACTGCTATGCCCTCGGGTGTTTTCTTGGCCCAGACATCGTGTGGTCGCTTGGTTCCAACCCAGCGGACGGCTGTGCCTCTAGCTCGGTGCCAGAGGCGCAGCGAGTCCGAGAGTCTCAAGATATGTCCAAGGCAATATAATAAGTTTTGCCGTATTTGCGAGACGTAGACCCTCCATCAACCCTTTCTGAGTCCTCCGGGTGGTCTATAATCAGCCAGAAAGAACAAGGACGCGCTGGAACATAGAATTTGGGTGGGACGCATCTCAGAACAGCGGGAAACAGACCAAGATGTATCCGAGAATCTACTGGTGTCCAATCTGAAGGGCAGGTATACAAGGTCGTGGAAACTCCATTATCGACGTGGACATAGCTTCGATTTGCCAACGGTCGAGATGCCCCACTGTGCCCCGTGAGAGCGATAGCAATCCTGAGGCAATATTTGGGGGTCTTGTGTAGCAATTAAACATGGAGATATCATCAAAATAGATTCTGGACCCCAAATTAGAAGCACACTTTCATCTGGCTAGGGTTAAAGAGTATCAAGTGAATTGGGATTAGCATTACATATGTCCGAGCGCCTTCATTGTGACGGCGTTCCCTCGTACTTGAGCAACGTCGAGCCGATGTAAGGCTTGGCCCGCGCAACTCACAGCTGTAAGGCCCATGAAAAGAACAGGAACGCCCATGTTGAGCTATAGTCGGGCTTCATATGAGTGGCTTTGAACATCCGAGGGGAACGCTGCCGACAACCATCATGCAGCAGAAAGTCTCAAGTCAAATGATGACAACCGAGACTTGACATTTCGTTAAGTCCATAGCCTGCCAGACTTGGTAGCACATGTAACTCTATTAGTGAGGGTCTCCCAAGACTAGATGGGAGACAAAATCTCATGATGCCGTAACCCCCCTAGGTGCCTCTCCAGCCTAAGGATATCAACGCCGAAGCAGGCAACCACCGAAGCAATCGATAAATGTCCCATAGGTCAATCAAGACTCACTGCCTCAAAGACAACGAATTGCGCGGGCAATTGCTGTCGGGCATTAATAGCCGAATCATTCGCAATCCTGATCAGGGCAGTTGAGCACTCGATGGACAAAAGAAACTGGCGCTGTTTTTCTCACATACCATCAAGATGCGGCCGTTCAGTTTGTCCACCGAGTGCTTGGGCAAGTCAACAAGCGCTGTAATGAACGCGTTGACGGAGGCAACCTGAAGTGGAGAACATATCTCCCCTTGCAAGCCACATGACCTGTGTGCACATTATGGTTAGCAGAGTAATCAAGAGCATCTCAGTAAGGTGGAGTATCACGCGAAAACGACTCAGCCACAAGGACAATCAAGCGTTGGGGATGCATCATCAGCCACGAGCGGCCTCGCAAGTGTCGCCGTCCAGACACGAATGACAACCAACAGGATGCGACAGCTAAACGTTCGCCATAGGGAGTAGTAAGCATAAACGCAGCAACCCGATCTACGCGTACTGACCGAGTAGCCTTGCCGCGAGGTCACTTTGGATGAGTTGATCACCATGAACCAATAGCCCGAAAGCTCTACCAGTTTTTGTGGCTGAAGCTCCTATGAGTCGGCGGCACGTGGGGCGAGTAGGGCGTGGAGGCGTGGAATAAGACTGGAGCACAGCCACTGTTGGGTTTCAGGGTTTGATGCAAAAAACCAGGATTCCGACAAGAAATGAACATGGAATTTGCAGATTCTGGTGGAAGTCGATGGGTGCAACGCAGGGATGTAGGAGGCGAATGTTGGAAGTGCCTTAACGGCAGATGTTCGTTCATTAGAGACATTGGCTGAATTGGTTGGGTGTCACTTCGGATGGCGCCGGCGGCACAGCACAGCATCCATGGGAAAGTGAGAGCAACAGGATGCGAAAGACTCGGGGAGAAACGTTCGTCGACGAAAAGTAGACAGTACCTGTGCTCCCTCTGGAGGTGTAACGTGGAATAGAGTCCTCGAAATCTTGCATGACACAAGACCAATAAGGCATAGCCAGCTGTGCTGAGAAACCCACTAATTTTAGATCTCCACGCAACGAGTCCCGGTACACTGGGCTCCTTGAGCTACCCAGAGAGGGCTAAGTGATCGACATTGGGATCTGGTGTTTGCTAGCGAGAAAGGGATTAAATACGTTAGCGTATTACTTTAGCCCACAACATAACCGCATAAATTCCGAATAGCTAATGTTTTTTAGAGCATATTCCTCCTATAGAATATTAAGTAGAAGGGATATAGTTATAATAACTAAAGCTTAGATAATTTTACTATATAATATCTTTTATAAATATAGTTTATTAAGTAAGTAAAGGGGGACTTCTATATATTATACCTGAGATAGTTAGTATAGGACGACGCTAACGTATTTAATCCTTATGGAGGTATACAACTGCATAGGCATCTTAAAGGTTAGTACAGTAGGGTCCCACTGTTATCGGGGTTATAGAAAACAGCATAGGTTGATAACAGTGGCCCGCTTAATGCGCTAACCTTTGAGATGCCTGCAGAGGTGTACAGGACCTGAGATTTGTTGGCCTGCTCTACGTTTTGCTACCACAAATGTGCCGTGCCTTGTAGCGACGTGGCCGTAAATCAAGATGTATGCTAATCCAATGTGATGTGCACATCGAAGAATAGTGAGGCGTGGCAGGCGTTCGGCAAAACATATTGGTTTTGCACACTGCCGCGGCTTTTCCGATGCTGTAAGCTCCAAGCGCGGCTCGATGTTGAACACGCTGAGGTAATCACAGGTGTACGGGATGATCTGCGTCGTGCCATTCTATCCGGACGAGATGACGGGGATTACCAACCGGGCCAAGTGGGCGTGCTGGGACCAGGAGACGACATGCCAGTCCTGGGTGGTCAACGAGTCAGCGCTTTGTTGTGGCAGCGGAAGATATCCGTGAAGTAACCTAACATCTTGATGCGCAATTCGCCCGAAGAGCGGAACACGGAACAACGTTACGTTTGGAGGTTGAGTTCGCTCTCCCGGATGAGGCCCCGATGATCAGGGTTAGGAATTAGTCAGGTTTAGTCAAAAAATTATTCAAATTAGTCAAAGCTTTAGTCACTATATAGAAGATATAGCTAAAATTATAAAAAATACTTTATTAAATACTAATAATAGTTATAAATACTATATATTTCTACGAGATTAATATTAGTAATATATAGCTTTTTATTCTAATTATTAAGTAGATTAGTTACTTTTTAGTTACTTTAAAGAAAAATTCAAAACTAATTTAACTAATTATAGTTTATATATTATAAATATAATAAACTTAAGAATTAAAAGCTATATATATTATATTTAATTATTAAACTATATAGTTATATATTTACTTTATCTATTTTATCTTTATATTTAATATATATATATTCTCAAAAAAGTAGCATCTTTTGACTAATTGACTAAAATCGTGACTAATTCCCAACCCTGCCGATGATGGGTGCGGACGGAGCTACCGATGCCCTGCTGTGCGCCGACTGCTGCGGGTATTCGGAAGACCCTGACCTGGATTGGGTACGTGCACGTTTGAGCTGGAGGTGACCGAGCTTATTTGCAAATGCAGCCTCTGGCGCTGGGCTGCTTTTAGCTTTTAGCGGCAGCAGTGTCTGTTCCGTCAAACTGGTCATGGCTCTCATGCTCTTTCTCGTCTCGCTATCTGAGGTACAACATGTGGCTTATTTCAAATCCAATGAGAGTGTTTCTTGCCCGCCCAAGCCACCCTTTACGACAACGATGAGGACTTGATTGATTTGTAAATTATGGCGCAATTCAGGGCACGTCTGCGCGCTGTATCGCCTTAGTAATCACGTCCCTAAACCCAAGATGCTGTGCTCTTTGTAGGACAAGGTGACTAGAAGTCGGTTGACAGAAAAGAAAAGTACAGCTGCATAGAATACAGACAGCTACCTAGGAGACAATCTAGTTCGTAAGATGAAATTCAAAACCCGGTCAGATAGCCTTTTTTTTTTGTCGCAAGGCTCCCTTATCAAAATGCCATAGCAACCTGTCGTGAGTGAATGGGGTCGCCGAAGAACCAGACAGGACCAGACCAAAGAAACAGGCCTCAGGTGTGTGCAAGCCCCCTGTTCTTGGCTTGCAGGATAGAAACCATCGAGAATTTCTCCTCTTTTCCAAACTATGAAGTGAACTGTGACTTATCCTCTCAATCTCCATTCAGGCTTTAAAACCTGCAGCGCCAAGTGTCCTCTTATTCTTGCATGCGTCCTAGACCAATCAATATTACTACCTTCGTCGGCTTCGGCATTGTTGGAGTGGGACCGCTCCACGGCCGCCGCGGCATCGGCGCCGCAGCGGATATAGGACTAATTGCCAGCCAGCCAGCCCGCCCTACACGCGCATTCGAGTTACCAAGAGGCCTCTTGCACACGCAAACTCCGGTTGGCAGATGAATGAGCGTTTATAGAAGCCAAGAGAATAGTAAGTAAACCTTCTGCTAGGATTTGAGACATGTGGCTGCACCTGTCGTCAGCGGACGCGAGTAGTTGGCCGTCGCTATCTGTGTGTCAAGCAGGTGCCCTACGCATCACATGACTATGTAGTCCCGCCAAGGCTCAAAAGCTAGTGTCTGTCTTCTGGTGCCTTTTTTGCCACCTATGTTCAGCTACATAGGGGTAATTACACTTTATCACATAAATTTAACCTATATTATATACTCTACTATATATAATATACTTTTTAAATACCTAGAAAGCTACTACTACCTTTTATTATTCCGCGTTTATAGAAAGTATTATTAACCTTAATAACCTTATAATAGAGGTTCTAAGAACCTCAGGAGTTAATATATAAGGTATATAATAGTAAAGTTAATTTAGTAGTTTACTATAGATTAACTTTAACTTAGTAATACTCTAATAACTACTCCTTATTAGAATAAAAAGTACTTTATATATTTAAGGTATTATTATAAAAGCTATAAATATTAAATCTAGGGAGTAAATTAACCTAGAAGTAACTACCCTCGCTTATTAAGAGTAAGTTAGCACGTTCTTAGGTTAGGTCTAGGACTTATTATATAACTTAATAGTCTAAGTATAACTTATAATCTACTTTTTATAACTTTATTATATAGATATTAATTATAATAGCTTTTAAAATAAATAAGGCTTTAATTTACTAAAGAAGGTATTCTATAGGATCTACTATATAGCGAAGTAAGGAGAGTATAGGGAGTATACTCGTTTAAGGGTCCCTAGGGATATAGCAATTTACTATAAATATTTTATAAAGGTTTAGGGCGTTATTAATATATAAAACTAGGCTAGTAAGTAGTCTTATTAGTATTAAGGAGATAAGGGTAGTAGTAGTAGTAGTAGTGCCGAGCTGCGAAGGAAGCTAGGTTAGCGGCGCGAAGTTTCTCCGAAATATATACTTGCAATAACACGTACCCCCCGAAGGGGGCTGGTGTCCAAGGCTCAAAAGCTGGTGTCTGTCTTTATTCGTGTGCCTAAACTCAAGGCTGTGCAGGATGCGACGCGCATGCAGCTAGCTGAACCGATAACATATCGGGTTAGGTGTCTTTGAGGATCTGAAATCAATCGCGAATTAGCAGCCAAAAACCCAGATTCATGGGCCACGAATGCCAGCGGCGTAAGTTGTTTAGAACCGGGAGGCTGTACCATTGTACAGGGTGCGGCTGGCATGACAGGGTGTAGTAAAGTAGGCACGCGAATGCGATTTTTAAGTCTCGCGTATATCACATATTTTTCAGCACCTGGTCGCTAATTTCTATAACGACATCACTATGAACAATAGGTATTATAAGATAGGAAAAACTTACTTGTATTATAGTAATTACTATAGGGGACCTTATAGGGGTCTTTATACCTTAATTCTAAGAACCCTAATATTCTATAAGTATACTCGTATTATATAAGATACTAGTTATATCTATATATTCTAATAACCTTTCTTAATCAGTATATTATTAATTTAGCTCTACTCTATAACTTCTTTAAAACCTTAGCGCTCTATTTCTAAAGTTATTATAACTTCTTAATTAGGTAATCTTAAATACTAGCTATAGTATATATTTAAACCTATATTCGAACCTAAGGGGGTATTATAATTATTCTAGATTAATAGAATCCTTTCTTATATATATGTATATATATATAGTGCCCTCCCTAATATTAGAGACCCTCCCTCATAGGATCCTACCTCCTCTTAAGGCTTTAATAAGAAGCCTTCTCTCTTAGGGAGGCCCTATTATTATAGTATATGATACCTCTCGCTAGTAAGGCTCTATAATAAACCCTCTAGGCTTTATATTACTATTATAAGATAATATTAGGGCTCCTAAGAGCCCTCATAGTAGGGTAGATTTAGGATCTCCTAGTTATTCTAATAAAGTAAGGTATATATATCATTATAGCTAAGATAACTTAGGCTTATAACCTATAATAGAATTACTATAAATAATAAATATTTTAAAATAGAAAAAAACTTACTCATATTAGAGTAGTTACTATAGGGAACCTTATAGGGGTCTTTATACCCTAGTCCTAGGTACTCTAATACTGTATAAACGTATTCGTTTTATATAATATACTGGTTATATCTATATGTTATAATAATTCCTTCGTTGAGACAGGAGAGGGGAAAGGGGGGCGGAATAGGGAGTTCTAAGTAACCTTTATACCTTAAAAAAACAGTTTCTTTATACTAAGTAATAAATAAAGACTAAGTACTAATTCTTAATTATGTTAGTAATTTTAATTAAAACTTAAAATCAAAAGACTTAAAATAAGTATATTATATTATAAAGTTTTATAAATAATTTACTATTAAACGTAAATCCTGAAATTTACTTATTTAAGTATAATAATAAAAGTAGAAATATTTATAATTAATTTAAAATCTAGTTATTAGATATTTAAGTATTTATATTTCATTACTATTTATTATAATAAATTATAAGAAGTATTTAAGTTTTTCTTAATAATTGCGTTAATATTACTCTATTAGAAATATACGTTAATTTATTTTCTTCTAATTTAAGTTATCGAGTAGTAAAAATGCTGTAACAGAAAATAATCTAAAGTATTTAATAATATTAGGATATTAGTTAAAAGTATAATATAATTAATATCTAAAAGTATAAGTAAAATTAATTAGTTTTATAATAAGTAATAAACTAAGCTCTTTAAAATATTAAAAAAGTAGACTTAATATTAGAAGAGAGAAGAGAGGCTAAAATATAATACTAGATTATTAGGGGTAAGGGTATATACTTCTAGCTTAGCCTCTAGCTACTATGTAGCAATTTTACTTACTTAAGTATAATAGACTATCTAAATCTATACCTCCTAATAATATATATAGCTTCTAGTTTTCGCAGCACCTTCAGCACCTTGCTGGAAGGTCGAACCTTTGGGTTAAGGAGTCATCTCGTATAGTGGCTTTCACCTTGCTAGAAGGTTTAGCAAGGGCGTTTCTAGGCCACGAGAGCCTTAATAGCCCGTTTAGCTCTAATATAATTAGCCCTAGTGCAGCGCGCATCCGACTTTATATAATATTTAGAGGGTTTGCTTATAAGTAGTAGGAATATATAGGGTTCTTATATTATTTTCCTTAACTAGTAGAGGGTATAAGTTAAAATACCTATATAGTATTTCCCGAATTATACTTATAAACTAGGTAAATTTATTATAGTCTTTTTATAAAGGGGCTGCGGCGTAATTCCGAACTTAATATAGCTTCTAGTTATATATTTATAATTACTAACTATCTCTCCTAATTATAGCCGCACTTATATATATCTATAGCCTTATAATCTTTAACTTTATACCTTAATAATTATATAGTTTCTAATTATATAAGTACTAATATACGACTAAACTATTAACTTATCCTCTTATACACTACTTATACTACTAATACTACCTCTACTACTACTTTATTAAGCTCGGAATTACGCCGCAGCCCCTTTGCAAAAAGACTATAACAAATTCACCTAGTTCGTAGGTATAATTCGGGAAATATTATATAGGTATTTTAACCTATACCCTCTACTAGTTAAGGAAAATAATATAGGAACCCTATATATTCCTATTACTTATAAGTAAACCCTCTAAATATTACTATATAAAGTCGGACGCGCGCTATACTAGGGCTAATTATATTAGAGCTAAATAGGCTACTAAGGCTCTCGTGGCAACGCCCTCGCTAAACCTTCTAGTAAGGTGCTATAAAAGCCACTATATAAGATAACTCCTTAACCCAAAAGGTCGACCTTCTAGCAAGGTAAACGCCACTATACGAGATAACTCCTTAACCCAAAAGGTCGACCTTCTAGTAAGGTACTAAAGGTAAAAGCTACTATATGAGATAACTCCTTAACTTAAAAGGTTAACCTTCTAGCAAAGTAAACGCTACTATATGAGAGGTAACTCCTTAACTAAAGAGGTCTTTCCTAAGAGGTTCTTATAGCTAGAAGTATAAGAAGCTCTATAAGTAGGGCCTTATACCTCTCCCTCTTCCTTATCCTTATCCCTTAACTATATTAGCACTAGACCCTATATATAAATACGCTAAGCCTAAGCGAGGCACGCCCTTTAGCGCAAATAACGCAGAGGGGATCGCTAGAGAGTTTAGCCTCGATGCGATCGATCTACTACTGCTTTATTAGCTAGTTATAACTATTTTTACTATATTATCATTAGTAATACTCTCTCTATATAATATAAGCTATACCTACTAATAAGCCCTAAAGAGCTACCTCTATCTTAGTATTATAGAGGACCAATTTAAAAAAGAGCTACTCTATAGGGTATATAAGAACCTATTTAACTTCCTTTATTAAATTTATTTACTTATTTTAAATATTATTATAAGTCTTTAGTTTCCTCATAGGAGTATTAAGAAGAGTCCTCTTAAGAGCTATATTAATAATATACTCTCTAAATATAATAGAGTAACCAAGTAAAAGAGTAAGTTTTATTAATTATATTAATATTAAACGTTTTAATAACATCTTATATATTATTTATATGAAAGAGTATACCTTATATAAGCTAAGTATATATATTTATAGGGTTTAATATTAATATCTTTAAGAATTTGTTATAGGTACTAGGGAGCGCTAGCCATAGCTAGCTCTAAGGAGAACACTTCTATTAGCAAGGTTACGCTGTAAGTAGAATAAATCTAATTAGTAATACTATATATTCTATTCTCTATACTAGGAAGCGCTAGCTATTAGCTCTTCCAATAGGATACTAATTATAACATCTACTATTTAATATATATAAATAGTATAGTAATCTCCTTATATAGTAGTTTCCTCTTAATATACTATTTTCTATATACCTCCTACTCTTATTAGAGGTATATATATCAATAGAGATAATAAGGGATAGGTGGTAAGTATATTATAAGGTATACTAAGGGGTAGCTATTTAGTCTTATAGCTTATATATTACTTAAAATCTATACGTACCTTATAAAAAAGATAAGTAAGGAGATCCTTTAAGAATTTAAAAGTAATCCTTAATAATTATTTTATATTATATTTTAAGGTTTTATTTACTACGTCTAGTTATGACTAACTATATCCAACCTTGAGCTCGGAATTACGCCGCAGCCCCTTCGCAAAAAGACTATAACATATTTACCTAGTTCGCAGGTATAATTTAGGAAATACTTTATAGGTATTTTAACCTATACCCTCTACTAGTTAAGGAAAATAATATAGGAACCCTATATATTCCTACTACTTATAAGTAAACCCTCTAAATATTATAAAGTTAGATACGCGCTGCACTAGGGCTAATTATATTAGAGCTAAACGGGCTACTAAGGCTCTTATAGCTTAGAAACGCCCTTACTAAACCTTCTAGTAAGGTGCTATAAAAGCTATTATATAAGATAACTTCTTAACCTAAAAGGTTAAACTTCTAGTAAGGTATTAAAGGTATTATAAAAGCTATTATATAAGATAACTCCTTAACTTAAAAGTTTAACCTTCTAGTAAGGTACTAAAGGTATTATAAATACTACTATATAAGAGGTAACTCCTTAACTAAAGAGGTCTTTCCTAAGAGGTTCTTATAGCTAGAAGCATAAGAAGCTTTACTATAAGCAGGGCCTTATACCTCTCCCTCTTCCTTATCCTTATCTAACCTATAATAAATCCTAAACTATATTAATACTAGACCCTATATATAAAAACGCTAAGCCTGCGCGAGGTATGCCCTTTAATACTAATTATATATAAGAGCTTACTAAAGAGTTTAGTATTAATATAATTAATAAAACCCGCTCCTTCTTTAATTAGTCTATTATATATAGAGAGTATATTATTAATATAGCTCTTAAGAGGGCTCTTATTAATACCCCTAGAGGGGATACTTATTTCTATATTATAGCTAAGTAAGTAAACTTAGTAATAGAAGCTAGGTAGGTTATTATATACCCTATAGAGTAGCCCTTCTTTAAGCAGGTCCTTTGCACTATTAAGGCAGAGGTAGCCTAAGCCCCTTAGGGGAATATTAGTAAGTACGGCTTATAATAAATAGAGAGAGCGTTGCTAATAATAGTATAGTAAAGATAGTAACGACTAGCGGATAAAGCAGTAATAGAGGTAATATTAGTAGCGTAGGTAGTATGCGAGAGGATAAGTTAATAGTTTCGTAGTTTAAATAATTAAAAACCACGTTATTAGTAATATAAAGTTAAAGATCATAAGGCTATCTAGTATAATAAGCACGTATAAGTATAGCTATAGTTAGGAAAGGTAGTTAGTAATTATAATTACGTGACTAAAGGCTATATATTATTAGGAGGCGCGGAGTTAGAAGGTCTATTGCACTTAAGCAGGTAAAATCACTATGTAGTGGCTAGAGGCCTAAAATTTATTAAGTTCGGAATTACGCTGCAGCCCCTTTGCAAAAAGACTATAATAAATTTACCTAGTTTATAAGCATAATTCGGGAAACACTATATAGGTATTTTAACTTATACCCTCTACTACTTAAGAAAATAATATAGGAACCCTATACGTTCCTACTACTTATAAGTAAACCCTCTAAATATTATTATATAAAGTCGGATGCACGCCGTACTAGGGCTAATTATATTAGAGCTAAATAGGCTACTAAGGCTCTTATAGAAACGCCCTTACTAAACCTTCTAGTAAGGTAAAAGCTACTATATAAGATAACTCCTTAACTTAAAAGGTTAACCTTCTAGTAAGGTACTAAAGCTAAAAGCTACTATATAAAATAACTCCTTAACCTAAAAGGTCGACCTTCTAGTAAGGTATTATATATACTATTATATAAGAGGTAACTCCTTAATTAAAGAGGTCTTTCCTAAGAGGTTCTTATAGCTAGAAATATAAGAAGTTCTATTACTATAAGTAGGGCTTTATACCTCTCCCTCTTCCTTATCCTTATCCCTTAATTATATTAGTACTAAACCCTATATATAAATACGCTAAGCCTAAGCGAGGCACGCCCTTTAGTATAAATAATATAGAGGGGGTTACTAGAGAGTTTAGTATTAATATAATTAATAAAACCCGCTCCTTTATTAACTACTCCGCTATATATAGAGAGTATATTATTAATATAGCCCTTAAGAGGTCTTACCTTAATACCCCTATAGGGGGCTCTATAAGGTATAATAGTATTAGAGCTAAGTAAGTAAACTTAGTAGTAGAAGTTTAGTAGGTTATTATATACTCTATAGAGTAGCCCTTCTTCGAGCAGGTCCTCTATATTGCTAAGGCAGAGGTAGCCTAGGCAGCCTAGGTCTATTAGGGGTTAGTAAGTATAGCTTATACTAATAAAATAGAGAGAGCGTTGCTAACAATAGTATAGTAAAGATAGTAACGACTTCTAGTAGATAAAGCGGTAATAGAGGCGGTATTAGTAGCGCAGGTAGTATACGAGAGGAAAAGTTAATAGTTTTATAGTTTAAATAATTAAAAACCACGTTATTATTAATATAAAGTTAAAGATCGTGAGGCTATCTAGTATAGCGGGTATATATAAGTGTAGCTATAGTTAGGAAAGTTATAATCACGTAACCAAAGGCTATATATTATTAAGAGGCGCGGAGTTAGAAGGTGTATTGCACTTAAGCAGGTAAAATCACTATGCAGTAGCCAGAGGCGGCCTAAAATTTATAAATACCTTATAAGATAAATAAATAAGTAGGTCTTAAAAAGCTTAAAGGTAGTTCTTAATAATAAGGGTTTTATATTATACTCTAAGGTTTTATTTACTAAGTTTAGTTTTAGCTAACTTTATTTAACTTTAGTAAGGGTATAAAGATATTGGTAAGTACTTATTATATACGTAAAGAAATAGATCTCTTTATTAGGATTTATAATAGGGATAATTACTAGATAAGTAAATAATATAATATACTCTTTATATAATATTCTCTTTTCAATATATAGTTTTTTATATACCTCTTGCTCTTATTAAAGCTATATATATTAAGAGAGATAATAAAAAGTAAAAAGTAAGTATATTATAAACTATACTAAGGAGTAGCTATTTACTTTTACAGCTTATATATTACTTAAAATCTATATATATGTTATAAAAAAGATGAATAAGGAGATTCTTTAAAGATTATAAGTAATTCTTAATAACTATATTACTAAAAGTAAGTATTAATAACTACTTTATATTATCTTTTAAAGTTTTATTTACTAAGTCTAGTTATAGCTATTTCCATTTAACCTTAAAATAAAGATATAAACATACCAATAAGTACTTATTCCTATTAGCTATTAGCTAGAGCTTTATTATATATATAGGGCTTATTAATAAAGAGCTAATAAGAGCTAACAAGAGGTAATAAGAGCTAAGAAGAGCTAATAAGAGTAATATAAACTAAACTAAGCTATACAGACCTATATTTATCTAGACTTAGGACAAATTAGCCTAATTCTTTGAAAGACTAATTAGATTTAAGCTTTTAATATATAGGGGTTTAATAGTAATAAGAGAGTTTATTTTCTTAGGTAGGCCTAGCTTTCTAAAAGGTAAAGATTAACCTTCTTAATAGAAGGTATTAATTTTATAAATTATATGAATATTAAACTCTATAATAAACCTTTATATATGGTGGCTTTCGTAGCACCTTGCTAGAAGGTTTAGCGAGGGCGTTGCCACGAGAGCCTTAGTAGCCCGTTCGGCTCTAATATAATTAGCTCTAGTGCGGCGCGCGTCTGACTTTATATAGTAATATTTAGAAGGTTTACTTATAATTAATATGAATATATAGGGTTCTTATATTATTTTCCTTAACTAAAAGAGGGTATAAGTTAAAATACTTATATAGTATTTCCTAAATTTTATCTACGAACTAGGTGAATATGTTATAGTCTTTTTACAAAGGGGCTGCGGCGTAATTCCGAACTTAATAAACCTTTATATATCTATCTATATTAAAGAGTAAATTCTTTCTAGATTAAATGTTATTGTATATAAAGTTTAATACTAGTATCTTTAAAATATAATAGAATCTAATATAAATTAAGTATTAAGTTCGGAATTACGCCGCAGCCCCTTTGCAAAAAGACTATAATAAATTTACCTACTTCGCAAGTATAATTCGGGAAATACTATATAGGTATTTTAACCTATACCCTCTACTAGTTAAGGAAAATAATATAGGAACCCTAAGTATTCCTACTACTTATAAGTAAACCCTCTAAATATCTTAAAGTCGGACGCGCGCTACATCGGGGCTAATTATATTAGAGCTAAACGGGGCACTGAGGCTCTCGTAGTAACGCCCTCGCTAAACCTTCTAGCAAGGTGAAAGCCACTATACGAGATAACTCCTTATAAATTAAGTATAAAATAGAAAGAGAGAGAGAAATATAAAGCTCTATATATACTAATAAAGCTTTTTATACTTCTAGCTATAAGAACCTCTTAAGAAAAACCTCTTTAGTTAAAGAGTTATTTCTTATATTAACGTGGTTTATTAGTTAGCTACGTATATTAGTAAGCTATATACTTTTTCCTAGACCCGCTTAATTATTAACTACTTCTATATTTAACGCGTAATTACTCTATAACTATAATAAACTTAATATTTATAAACCTATAAGTACTATATCTTCCTCTTAATCGAGCAACTTAGACGATAGACCCTCTTTATATATAAGAAGATAACATTCTTTTTATTCCTAAGGTAATCTAATTAATATATATTATAAGCTAAAAGCTAAGTATATAGCATATAACAAAGAACTATAATATCCCTAAAAGCTCTTTATGTAATAAAATAAATAACTAACCTTAATGCGAACCTACCTAACCTTAATAATATAAACTTAATCTAATTAAGGAGAAAATACTTTTCTAATATATTAAGTTCGGAATTACGCCGCAGCCCCTTCGCAAAAAGACTATAATAAATTCACCTAGTTCGCAAGTATAATTTAGGAAATACTATATAGGTATTTTAACCTATACCCTCTACTAGTTAAGGAAAATAATATAGGAACCCTATACGTTCCTACTACTTATAAGTAAACCCTCTAAATATTACTATATAAAGTCGGATGCGCGCCGCACTAGGGCTAATTATATTAGAGCTGAACGGGCTACTAAGGCTCTTATAGTAACGCCCTCGCTAAACCTTCTAGTAAGGTACTATAAAAGCTACTATATAAGATAACTCCTTAACCTAAAAGGTTAACTTTCTAGTAAGGTACTAAAAGTGCTATAAAAGCTACTATATAAGATAACTCCTTAACCTAAAAGGTTAACCTTCTAGTAAGGTACTAAAGGTATTATAAATACTACTATATAAGAAGTAACTCCTTAACTAAAGAGGTCTTTCCTAAGAGGTTCTTATAGCTAGAAGCATAAGAAGCTCTGCTGCGAGCAGGGCCTTATACCTCTCCCTCTTCCTTATCCTTATCCCTCTTCCTTATCCTTATCTAACCCACGATAAATCCTTACTTTTCTAATATATTATTAAATAGGATACTAGAGAATTTCCTTTAGACCTTACTAATATAGAAGATATAGCTAATCTCTTATTATAAGCGCGTAATAATAAGCCTATTAGTAAGTAATAAGCTAGGTAGTTTATAAACTTATATCTTGGCCTCTAGCTACTACATAGTGATTTTACCTACTTAAGTGTAACAGACCTTCTAACTCCGCGCCTCCTAACAATATATAGCCTTTAGTTACGTAATTATAACTTTCCTAACTATAGCTATACTTATACGTGCCTATTAATAGCCTCACGATCTTTAACTTTATATTAATAATAATATGGTTTTTAATTATTTAAACTACGAAACTATCGACTTCTCCTCTCGCGCACTACCCGCGCCGCTAATACCGCCTCTATTACCGCTTTATCCGCTAGTCGTTACTATCTTCAGTAAGCAGCGTCCTATATATCGGCCGTTTTAGACTTTATTAACTTATATAGTTAAAGCAGTCCTCTTATTCGATTAGGTTAGCTAACGCCTTCGTAGCTATGCCGTCGTTAGCAACGCTCTCTCTATAAGCAGTCGGCGTAAGCTATACTTACTAATATTCCCCTAAGGGGCCTAGGCTGCCTCTGCCTTAATAGTACGGAGGACCTGCTTAAAGAAGGGCTACTCTATAGGGTATATAATAACCTACTTAGCTTCTATTACTAAGTCTACTTACTTAGTTATAATATAATAATAAATATCCCCTCTAGAGGTATTAATAAAAGCCCTCTTAAGAGCTATATTAATAATATACTCTCTATATATAATAGAGTAGTTAAAAAGGAGTAGGTTTTCTTAATTATATTAATACTAAACTCTCTAGTAAGCTCTTATATATTATTAGTATTAAAAAGTATACCTTGCGTAGGCTTAGTATTTTTATATATAAGGTCTAATACTAATATAATTAAGGGATAAGGATAAGGAAGAGGGAGAGGTATAAAGCCCTACTTATAATAATAGAGCTTCTAATACTTCTAGCTATAAGAACCTCTTAGGAAAGACCTATTTCGTTAAGGAGTTACCTCTTATATAGTAGTATTTATAATACTTTTAGTACCTTACTAAAAGGTTAATTTTTTAAGTTAAGTAGTTATCTTATATAATAGCTTTTATAGCACCTTGCTAGAAGGTTTAGCGAGGGTATTTCTAGGCTATAAGAGCCTTAGTAGCCTATTTAGCTCTAATATAATTAGCCCTAGTATAGCGCGCGTCCGACTTTATATAGCAATTATTAGAGGGTTTACTTATAAGTAGTAGGAATATATAGGGTTCCTATACTATTTTCCTTAACTAGTAGAGGGTATAAATTAAAATACCTATATAATATCTCCCGAATTATACTTATAAAATAGGTGAATTTATTATAATCTTTTTTCAAAGGGGCTGCGGTGTAATTCTAAATTTAATTACTAACTTTAAGTTCTTTATTACTTTCTACTAAGCTTATAATAAGGTTTTTAATAAAGGAAATATTAAATCTATATTCCTAAGTATTAGAATTTTATTATAAAATCTAGATTATATTATCTAGAAGCTTAATATATATTTATAAATACTTATACTTCTTATAGCTAAGCTTGTAATATTATTACCTTAGTAATTATAAATACCTTCTAACTTATAATAAACTATCTTATAGTCTAACTCTATTAAAAATTAGATCTCTACTTATTAAAAAAATCTTATTAATATTAATTATTATTATAGTAAAGTAATTATTAAAAGGTATATAAGTAATAATATATTTACTTACTCTTTTAATTAAGTAGCTTTATATACTTAAGGATATAAATATAATACTTATAAAATACTAGAGAGCTAAAAGAATATTAGTCTAGCTTAGAAAAGTATTTAATATAAAGGATTCTAAAGGTTTATTAAAAGAGAAATAAATATATAAATATCTAATACCTTAAGAGGATAAGGAGGAAGGTTTATTAAAGAGAGCCTAGCTAGCTTAGAGATATTATAATATATATAACGTGGTTTATTAGTTAGCCGTATATATTAGTTTGCCGTATATATTAGTTAGCTACGTACGTTTTCCTATATCTATAATAATATTTAGTATTTATTAATTATAATATATTAAATCTATTATTAGTTATTACTACTAGAATCTCTTAATAATTCAATATCCTTAGAATAGGTTTATAGATTATATCTAATCTCGCTATATATATTATAATATCTCTAAGCTAGCTAGGCTCTTTTTAATAAACCCCCCTCCTTATCCTCTTAAGGTATTAGATATTTATATTTTTATTTCTCTTTTAATAAACCTTTAGAACCCTTTATATTTAATACTTCTCTAAGCTAGAAATATATTTTCTTAGCTCTCTAATATTTTCTAATATTATATTTATATCTTTAAATATATAACGCTAATTAATTAAAAGATTAAGTAAATATATTATTACTTATATACCTTTTAATAATTACTTAATTATAATAATTATTAATAATAGTAAGCTTCCTTAATAAGTAGAAATTCAACTTTTAATAAAGTTAGATTATAAGATAGTTTATTATAAGTGAGAGGGTATTTATAACTACTAAGGGGCCTCTAGCTACTATATAGTGATTTTAACTGCTTAAGTGCAATAGACCTTCTAACTCCGCGCCTCCTAATAATATATAGCCTTCGGTTACATGATTATAACTTTCCTAACTATAGCTATACTTCTACGTGCCTATTATATTAGATAGCCTCACGACTTTTAGCTTTATATAAATAATAATATAGTTTTTAATTATGTAAACTATAAAACTATCGACTTATCCTCTTATATACTACCTATGCTACTAATACCCCCCTCTATTACTACTTTATCCGCTAGCTATGCTATTATTAGTAACGCTCTCTCTATTTAGCGCAAGCTATACTTACTAATATTCCCCTAATAAGCCGCCTCTGCCTTAGTAATATAAAGGACCTACATAAAGAAGGGCTACTCTATAGGGTATATAACGACCTATATAGCTTCCACTACTAAGTTAGCTTACTTAGCTCTAATACTATTATACCTTATAAAGTCTCTTATAGGGGTATTAAGGTAAGCCCTCTTAAGGGCTATACTAATAATATACTCTTTATATATAGCGGAGTAGTTAATAAAGGAGCGGGTTTTATTAATTATATTAATACTAAACTCTCTAGTAATCCCCTATATATTATTTATATTAAAGGGTAAACCTCGCTTAGGCTTAGTATATATATATATATAAGGTCTAGTATTAATATAGTTAAGGGATAAGGATAAGGAAGAGGGAGAGGTATAAGGCCTATCGTAATGCCTTTAGCATCGCCCGTTCCTAGCGCGGCATATGACTAACGTCGGCTCTAGAGCAACCTTTTTCTAGGGTTATTCTTCTAACTATAGTTATAAGTAACTACGTTATAGTTACTCTTATTATAATAGAATAAGCTCTTTAGTAACTATAAATATAGCCCTATAGGATATTTCTTAATAGTTATAAGCCTAGCTCTAACTAGACCCCTAACTACTATTTTAAAACGAGCCTTTATTACTAAAAGTACTTACTAAAACTTCCTCTCTCCTATTCCTTCTTTCCTCCTTATTATATACTATCCTCTATTACTATAAACCCTCTATTTCTAAATAACCTTAACTTTAATATTTTCTATTACTACTATTATAATATTATACTACCTAATTATATATAGGGACTTTACTACTTAATATATTATAATCTAAGCTAAAGCCTAAGCTACTAGAGTCTAGAAGTATATTAACCTAGATAACCCTAAGGGACCTTCGCACCTAGGTAAGACCTCGTTAGAAACCCTAACTCTTAATATATATATTACTAAGTAAAACTAGGATATTAATACTTAGTACCTATAGGAGAAGAATACTTATAATTAATATATCGCTCTATTTAACTAGGAGGCTCTAGAAGAAGCTACTACTAATACTACTTCTAGGATTACTCCTAAGTCTATTACTAGGATATAAATAATAAATAAATCATAACCCCTTTAGCTTCTAGCTACCTTAGTTATAATTAATAAGAATATTATAGGTATATAGGAATAATACCTAGAGTACTTTTATTCGCTCGCTATATAAGAGTCTAAGTAAACCTATAAGGACTAAGAGTTTAAATAGATTAACTATCTAGTTATAGAGACTATTACTTATAATATTATTATACTTATATATATAGAACTTCTCGCTAAAAGGGATATAACCCTTTATAACCTTATTATTAATCTTAAACGTCGCTATGCTCTAAGCGAGGCTAGTACTCTTATTACTATTTAAGAGGAGTATATCTAAGTCCTAGAAAAGGTAAATAGAAGTATTAATCCTAACGCTTAGATTAAGGACTTTAGGGGCGTTTACCTCTATACTACTTAGCTTAAACTTCTTAAAATAAGTAGTACCCTTGCTTTAAAAACCTTTCTTTAAGTAATAAGTTATTACTTTATACCTACTTAAGCTAATATAGGAATTATAAATATCCTTAAACGAGAGTAAGCAGGGACCCTAGTCTCTAATATAAGCTAATATATTAATATATTTAAGAACTTCTTATATAAGGATATACTCTACTTAAGGTTATAAGGATAAAGCGCTAGGGTCTTTATAACGCTAGCTAGCTATATAGATAAGGCTAACCTATCGAGTATTCCCGCAACTAGTAACTTATCTAGTAATAAATAATACCTATATAGGTTAAGCTATTAATAGCTAAGTATTAATTATAACTACTTAGAAGCCGCTTTAACTAGACGTTACTAGAAGGGCCCCTATATATTAGTAATAGATATATAAGTAGCTTAGATCTATAACTAGTTAAATAATAACCTACGCTTTGCTAATTTTTATATAGAACTTACTTATAAGGGCTAGCTACGCGCTACACCCTATAAGGGTAAAAGCTACTAAAATAATAAGAGGGGTAATAAGGGTTTATCTAAGAAATCTAATATAGCTCTAAGCTACCCTATTAATATAGTAATAGTCGCTTTTTATATAGCCCTCTTAAACGAGGTTAGGGATAATATAGTTAACTTAGATAAAGAGTACTTAAATATCTTTATAACCCCCTACTTAGGACCCTATATATTATATAAGTCTATAGTCCTAGATAACTATAGAGAGATATACCTTATAAATAATAAGTCCCTACTTATCCCCTCCTTAATTAGTTATTATAATAGAGAATAGGTTAACTCTAGAATAGCTTTATACCTAATTATTATAAAGGGTATATAGATTATTAAGAATGCTCTTAATAGCTTAAAAGGTATAAATACAGAGGACCTTATGCTTTATAATATAGGATATATAGAGAACTTTTATATTAATATTATCTCTAAAGTATTACTTTAGAAAATAGGTATTTAGTATTTAGGGTATAACTATATATTTCGCTTTAGAACCTATAAGAATAGCATTATAATTAAGAAACTTATTAAGAAGGTAAACCTCGCTTTCCTTAAATATAAGCCTCGTTCCTTATACTCTATTCCTAAGCAGATCCCCTAAAGTATTAATACTATTATTAATAATATAAACTATATACTTATAAAATATAAGTATACCTCTTTTATACTAATACTAGACTAGAGCGATAATATAATACTTTAATACCTCTAAAGCAAGTACCTTAGCCCTAAGGCTCTAGAGTAGCTAGTATATACTACTAAGGAAGTGAGGATTAAAGGCCTAACGCGCTTATAGTACTAATATTACGTAATTATATATACTAAATAGGTAATTTTAAGATAAATATTAGAAGATAAAGTAATATACCCTTACTATAGGACTATATAGGATCTATTTAACTACCCCGAAGGCTTTAACTAGAACTAGTAGCTCCTTATTATTAAGGATAAATATACTAGTTAGCTCTTTATATTTCTATATATTAATAAGACCTATAGTAGTATTATACTCGCTCTATATACCTTTAAGCAATAGGTATCTTAAT
>JAVHLU010000488.1:0-57316 GCA_036785755.1 Colletotrichum ledebouriae | reverse complement strand
TCTACTACTATAAGCAGGGCCTTATACCTCTCCCTCTTCCTTATCCTTATCCCTATAACCTATAATAAATCCTTAACTATATTAGTACTAGACCTTATATATAAAAACGCTAAGCCTGCGCGAGGTATAGCTTTTAATACTAATAATATATAAGAGCTTGCTAGAGAGTTTAGTATTAATACGATTAATAAAACCTACTCCTTCTTTAACTACTCTATTATATATAGAGAGTATATTATTAGTATAGCCCTTAAGAGAGTTCTTATTAATACCCCTAGAGGGGATATTTACTATTATATTATAGCTAAGTAAGTAGACTTAGTAGTAAAAGCTAGGCGAGTTATTATATACCCTATAGAGTAGCCCTTGTTTAAGCAGGTCCTCCGCACTATTAAGGTAGAGGTAGCCTAGACCCCTTAGGGGAATATTAGTAAGTATAGCTTATACTAACTACTTTAATATAGAGAGAGCGTTACTAATAACAGTATAGCTATAAAGATAGTAACGACTTCTAGTAGATAAAGCGGTAATAGAGGCGGTATTAGCAGCGCGGGTAGTGCGCGAGAGGAAAAGTCGATAGTTTTATAGTCTATTAAATAATTAAAAACCACGTTATTATCGATATAAAGTTAAAGATCGTGAGGCTATTAATAGGTATATATAAGTGCGGCTATAGTTAGGAAAGGTGGTCAGTAAGATCACATAACCGAAGGCTATATATTATTAGGAGGCGCGGAGTTAGAAGGTCTGTTGCACTTAAGCAGGTAAAATCACTATGCAGTGGCTAGAGGCCCTCTAGGTACTATTAGAAAGGGCTAGAACTAATAGGAACTAGAAAGATAATAAATAATATAGCTCTACTTATAAATAGGTAAGAGTATTAGAAGTAGGCTTAAAAGATATATAAAATAATTTATAGATCTAATTAAAAGAGATAATCTAAACTAGGTATAGATTTACTAAGAAAATACTAAAAAACGAGGTATAGGATTATTAAAGTACTAATTATAATAGTATATATATAATACTAAAGTCTACTATACTCCTCTCCTCTATACTCTACTCTATAGTCTTCCTATAATAGGTCCGTGTGCTAAGGGAGTTTTTTAAAAGCTGCGTAGCTAAGTGTATCTTATCCTATCCTAGTATCTAGTATATAATATATTAGATAACACTAGCTAGAGAGTAGCTAAGTATTTAGTTTATAGCTTTATAATAAGTTCTAGAGTCTTATTAACTAGAAAGTAGGATTAGGTATACCCCTTACTAGTAATTCTAAAGCTAGATAAAAAGCGTTCTTTAGAGTAATTAAAAGACATAATAGGGTAATAAGCGTTTAGGTAAGAATAGCGGGTTAGGTAGATCGTGTTAAATAAATTTATAGTAGTATAAGCTATACCTAAAGGCGTAGTCTATTCCTTAAAGATAAAGTAATAGAAATTATATATATCTAACTATATATACCTAAGTAAATTTTAGTATAATATCTACTATAGTAAGAGTAGTAAGGTGCTATTATACCTATCCTAAGTTAAAGGTAAGTATAGTTCTTATATAGCCTTCCGTGCTATAAAGCCCTATAAGTACTATGCTAATATTTATAATACTAGGATAGTAATAAGCCTAGGGTAAGGTATTCGCAGCTACTATAGCCGCCTTTATAAGGGATCTCGATAGGGCTTATAAATACGCGAGCACTAAACATACTACCTTTAAAGGAGAACATAGTGATATACATATGAATATATCTTATTCGAGGATATTATACCACGATAAGGCACTTATAGCCTAGCTTAGCAGCTTAGGGCAGCCCAGGGCGGCTTATAGGTATCTCATAGGTAGCTAATAGGCGGCTCAGGGCCGCTTAGTGTAGCTTAGGGTGGCTTAGGGATGGCTTAGGGCTGCTTAGTATAGCTCGGGGCTGCTTAGTTGCTTAGGCCTACTAGAACAATAGTAACGATTTTAGTAGGTTTACGCGACACCGTTCGAGCACTATAGAACCTATATGCTATAGGATATATATAGACGCTAGCGTGAGGGAAAGAGTATAAAGTTAGGCGCGAACTTAAACTTAGTATTAGTGGCGCGGCTTATACTTTAAAAATCGCATTAGTAAGGATTTATATTACTATGTCGTGATGCCTTCAGCATCGCCCGTTCCTAGCGCGGCACGTGACTAACGTCGGCTCCGGAGCGACCGTTTTCCGGGGGTCGTTCCTCCGACCGTGGTTATAAGCGACCACGTTACAGCTATTCTCGTTACAATAGAACAAGCTCTTTAGTAACTATAAATGTGGCCCTATAGGACGTTTCTCAACATACTAGTTTAGTAGCCTCTTATAGAAGTGAAGTTAATTTCTTTTATTTAATACTACCTAAATTCTAATATATTATATAGTTCCCTAGAGCTTTCCTTAACGCTAATACTACTAGTTTCTAGATCTTATAACCTAAGTAATAGCTAAAAGCTTCAGATACTTTTAATAAACTCGCTAATATAGCTAAATAGATATCTAACTTTAGCTAACTAATTATTAAATTATACTTTTAGCCCCTTATTCTACCTTTTAAGCTCCCTATTCTAGATCTCTAGTTTAATACTCTTTTTCTAGAGCTCCTCGTTCTATACTTCTAATACTTAGTTCTATTCTACTAGAGTATTATAACGCTTAGTAAGCTTAGTATATTTAAATTCTAGTAACTCTAACTCCTTAAATAAGTACTTAATTCTTAAGCTAAAACCTCTTACCGCCTTATTCTCCTCACTCCTAGCTTTAAAGCTATAACTAACCTTATTATATAGTATTTATAATAGCCTAACTAATTATTTACTTAGCTATTTAAAAAATAATTACTCTATCTTTAAGAGATATTCCTAAATATATAGGTTATTTAGATATATCTTAAGCTAGACTTCTAATACCTATACTATTAAACTAGTCTTTTTAACTTAGATTTATTAGCTAAGTATTATAAGCCTTAAAATTAAACCTATAGATATAACTCTTTAGAGCCTCTCTATACTTATCCCTAGGTCTTTTTCTCTCGTAGGTTTTTCATTCTATATTTAATATTATTCTAGTAATATTACTTTAATAAGTTAATAGAAACTTAGTAATAGGTAAGTTAGGTATAATATATAGGGTATTATTTAGTAGTTAGATTGTTTATTATAATATACCTGCTTTCTTTCTTATAGCGTTCTCTAGTATTTTAGCGTCCTATCTTTTTAAAATTAATTACTAACTTATATAAGAAACGCTAGCTAATTAACTAGATATAAATATTAATAACCTAGAAACGCACCGCGAAGGTAGATCTTAGCTTTACTATAGTATATAGAGATTCTAGTATTAATACTAGAAGTATATAGCTTATTCCGCATAATATATAGTCTACCTTATAGAGCCTTTTTAACTCTATTTAATAGGTTCTACTTACGATATATATTACTAAGTAATGCTTTAGTAGAGGACTTTAGCTACTAAGAATAGGCGGGTACCTAGCTACCTGCTACTCCTATAGCTAGCGTATAATAAGGTCTGCTATATAGCCCCCTACGTATAGTTAATAGATAATTAGTATTATATCATAAGAATATACTACGAATACTCTATGTATATAATTTTAATAGCACTATATACTACTAATAAGGTATAGTAATAGTTAAACTTATCTTCTAGCCCCTAACCCCTAGGATCTTTAGAAGCTACCTAGGAACTATTACTAGATAAATAAGGTAGTAGGAGTATAACGCCCCGTCTTTGTGATTCGCTAAGTGATAAGCAGCTCTTAGCATAATTAGCTTCGAAATTCCTTATTAAGTATTAGTATAGTACTATACTATATAGATAGTAATAAAAGGGCTCTATCTTCTATAACTCTCTTATGCTTATCCGCATAGATACTTTTACTTCTTAGCGCTTAGTATAGTAGGTATTCTTATCTTATTATTCCTACTATAAATCTCCTAGCTCTATAGTAAGCTACCTAGATATAGACGAGTATAGTACGTTAAGTAAATAAGCTAATATAGACTTATTATAATATATAAGCGGGATCACGCTCTTGCTTATATATATAGGATAACCCTCACTAGGAACATAATAATTAAGAAGCGGATTTAATACTAGAGCTATAGTAAGCTGCGTTAGATTAGTTACTAATATAGCTATATAGGATAGCGTAGTATAAGCGCTAAGAGTATAAGTATCTAGGCGGAAAGATAGAAGCGTGTTAAATTAGTATAACTAGACGAGGCTTATAAAGTTTATATACTTTAGCTACCTTATAGCTATTATTATACCTTTCTTATAGTACTACGAGCGTATTTCCTAATACCCTAATATAAGGAGTGCTCTAATTTAGTTACTATTTACGTGTTTTTTAGAGCTAATAGGCTATATAGAGAAGATAAAGCGTACTTTAAATACTATCTAAATACCTTATTATACGCTATAGAATGTATTATAATTAATATTAAGGTATATATTATTATACGGGCTATATATCTAATGCGTATTGTAGACCTGTCTAGATAGGACTGCTATACCTAGTTTTATAGGAGCGCATAATATATAGGTTAAGCACTATATAGACTACTTAGAGACCAGGGCGTATATTAAGGAAAGTAAAGTAAACCTATATTATAAATATGTAGTAGTTATGAAAGCAAGATTCTTATCTAACCCCTAGGTATATTAGTAATCCTTCTACCTATTTATAATAAGTAAATACTATTTCTTACTCACGTCTAAATTATAAACCTATTTACCTCGCGCTATCTAAGAGGAGTCTTGTGCGTATTTCTCTTAAAAACTATCTATATATAGAAAATATATCTATAGTGATTTTTAGTCTTTATTAGTATATATAGTATAAAACCTAAACAAATCTAGGTCTAAGACGTAGCGCAAAGAATAGAAAGTGACTATATATAGTAAAGGGGTTTATGATAGCTCGCGATACCCTTAGCATAACCTAATAAGCGGTCCCGTGCCTCTCCTAATATAATATAGAAATAATAGGCGAGTTTCATTTATAAAGCTAAGATATCCTACTAAATAGTCTGAATTCTAATATATCTCGTAGGATTTCCTTAGGCTTACTACTAGGTAGGTATAGAAATATAATTATAATTAGAATATACTTAGAGTTTTTTAATCCTCTAAGTATTTTTATTATACTATATTTTCTACAGCTTCCCTACTAATTAAAAGAGTAGCTAATTATATACTCTTAGTCTAATAAACCTATAAGCCTTAGTAGTAAACTTAAAATAAATTATATTACTTTTCAATATAATAAAAATAGCGATTAGAGACCTAAGATTAGTAACTACGTTCTAATAGCTTAGCTAGAAAGAAGAGGGACTATTTTAATAAGCTATAGGAGCGAATATCTTTAAATCTTATATATAGTCTAGCTAGTAAATACTAGTATTTATAATATTAAACTAACTATACTAATATAATACTTTTACCCCTACTTATTATAAACTACTACTAAAAGGAGGTAACTATAAAGCGCTTAGCGATAGCGCTAAGGTTAGTACCTTCCCTAGATTAACTATATTCGCTATATTTAAGAGGAAATTAATTAATATTTTATTTTTATATAGGCTATAGTCTAGTGCTTAACCTAAGTAAGCGCTAAGAAGCTCTAGTAGTAATAGTATATATTAATACTATCTGCGCTAGTTAAGTTTCTAAGCTCTCTATATAGTAAGAGCTACTTAATTAGGTAACGGTCTGTGCTAGGTATCTATTATCAAAGCGAGTATTAGCTAGCGAGGATATAATTTAGTATTAACTAAATACTACTCCTAAGCTAATCTATTAGTAGTACAGTTATATATAGCGAGTCTCCTCCTAATATATTATACTAGGAATTTAAGGTTATCTTATTAGGAGGATAGAGGCTAGTAAGAAATCTATTAGTTTCTTATTACTATCCTATATATAGCTATTAGTATTTTAATTAAGAGGTAGATCGCTATTTATAATTACTATATAGTGCCTTAGTATTATAGGGTAAGGTTATAGGCTTATCCTAGTCGTAAGAATATTAGTAATATTATAAGTATATTAATGAGGTATTAGTAACGTCGTAGTTATCTTCTCGATACTAGTATAATAGTAAGGCCACGGTTATAACCTAGGCGTAAGTAAGTTAGTAATAAGGAGAATAGGCTTAAATATCTACGGAGTAGCATATTCATATATATATATATACACGAAGCATAGAGCAGTGCACGATACTATATATAGTCCGGTAGTATATTAGCGCAACGCAGCATAGTATTACTAGATCTAAAAGTTAATATCTTCTCTATAGGTAATATAGGGTTACTACTAATATAGGATAGCAAATTATAGTAGGACTTTCCGAGTACTTAAGGAGTAGCTATTACTATACCTTATATTCCATATATTTTAGCTAGTTCTATACTTACTATCGCAACTATAAGCGGGCTACCTTAGTTATAATAACTATCTTTATATATTATTAGGCAGGCTCTTTACTAAAGCATATCCCTTATCCCTATAGCTCGGTTAGCTATAACTAGTAAGAAGCGTAGAACCTAGAATCGGGTTAATTAGTAGAAGTTCTAATAATAGAGATAGAGATAGAGATAGTTATAAGAGTTAAAAATACCTCTTTTTACCCTAAGTCTATTATTTAGCTAAGCTTAGGAGATACTAGTATAGGCTATTGGTAGAGTATAGTCGGCGCTAGCGTCTCTACCTAATAGCCTCTATACTAGCTTTAGCGTGCGACCCTAACTAGCTAGCGATAGTGGCGCTTTAATCGCGCTCGTAGTGAATGCATTAGGCTTACTAGAGCCTCCTAGTATGCCTGCGTCCTTAGCGCGTGTTTAGGAAGATTCTTATAATAGGACTAGTAAGATAGGATCTGCTTACGAATTAAGTACCGCGGGCTAATAATACAGGACTAGATAACATGCCTTACTTAGAACGCATAGAGGTAATAACTAGCTAATTCTATAGTAGATAATATAGTTAATACCCTATTAGCTACCTCTTATATTATATATACCGAGGCTTATATCTTATAATCTAAGTTTGCCCTAACATCTTAGGATTTTAATTCTAAGCTAAGGCTTAATTATAAGTAAGCCTAGAAATATTATATATAATTTTATATTATACTAAGGGAAAGGAATAGCTCCTAAAGCCCTATAGATAATCTACTCCTAGAGTAGCATTAGTAATACTAAGCGTTCTATTTCCCTCCTTAAAAGCTACTAATTTAAACTTATAGATAAGTAATGCTTTTAGGCTTTTAAATAACTATATTTTATATTTCATTCTACTAATACTATTACTATCTAGCGTAGATCATTATAGCTAAGGCTGAGGGCAATATAATTAACTTAGTAGTATAAGAGGATTAATATCTCCTTGCTATTATTTAGGACTTTAAGTAGTTTATATATAGGATTATTTATCTACGCTTTTAGAATTAGAATAAATAAGCTATAGAACTATATTAAAAACACTATATATGATAGATCTAGATATTTAGGTTAAGTGATTTATATAAAGTCGTATTCCTATATAATAGTAGCTACTTAGATATAGAAAGTAAGAGAATCCGAGTTAGCTATAATACTTTATTAATTAAATATAGTGCCTTACTATCCTCCTAAGCCTCCTTCCCTAACTTATATATATAATTCCGGGTCTAAGCGGAATCCTACTAGTATTATTAGGGAAACGGCCTTCGCCCTGCACGCTACGTTCTCATACCAGCCCTATTACTAATAGCGCACGAGCAATGCTATTTCTAGTATAATATATCCTACGCCTATCCCACGGGGTAATATATTAGCGCAGTACTTGCGGGGCTACGTTATATTAAAAAGCCCTAGGGCGGTGCGAACGACCTACTACATCAAGATAAGCGCACTAGCTAGTAGTAGCTAGGGATAAAAACTATTATAATAATAATTATAGCGCGGAATATATAATAAAATTCCCCGAAGCCCTAGACTTACTATATATAGATCTATAGTATATCTATATTAAGTTCGGAATTGCACCGCAGCCCCTTCGCAAAAAGACTATAATAAATTCACCTAGTTCGCAAGTATAATTTAGGAAATACTATATAGATATTTTAACCTATACCCTCTACTAGGTAAGGAAAATAATATAAGAACCCTATATATTCCTACTACTTATAAATAAACCCTTATATAAAGTTAGATATATGCTATACTAGGGCTAATTATATTAGAGCTAAACGGGCTACTAAGGCTCTCTTAGTAACGCCCTTGCTAAACCTTCTAATAAGGTGCTATAAAAGCTACTATATAAGATAACTACCTAACCTAAAAGGTTAACCTTTTAGCAAGGTACTAAAGGTAAAAGCCACTATATAAGATAACTCCTTAACCCAAAAGGTCGACCTTCTAGCAAGGTAAACGCCACTAACGATCACGTGACCGAAGGCTATGTATTATTAGGAGGCGCGGAGTTAGAAGGTCTGTTGCACTTAAGCAGGTGAAATCACTATGCAGTGGCTAGAGGCCATAGTATATCTATATAGCGCTACGAGGCGTATCCGAGTTCCCTAGGATAGCTATTACTAATATATTATTCTAACGCAGGCTACGGCTTATTATATTATAAGGGCTAGTTAGCTCTTAAGATCTACTAGTACCTCGTATTTAGATACGCTTAGTATAGTCGCATTCTATTTCTAATAACTATTTATAGTTACTATATATAAAGACCTCGTTATATATATACTAGCAATACCTCCTGCGTGCATAAGCGCTAGGTGTCGTGATGCCTTTAGCATCGCCCGTTCCTAGCGCGGCATATAACTAACGTTAGCTCCGGAGCGACCTTATTCCGGGGGTTATTCCTCTAACCGTAGTTATAAGCAACCACGTTATAGCTACTCTCGTTATAATAGATTAAGCTCTTTAGTAACTATAAATATAGCCCTATAGGACGTTTCTTAATAGTTATAAGCCTAGCTCTAACTAGACCTCTAACTACTATTTTAAAACAAGCCTTTACTATTAAAAGTATTTATTAAAACTTCCTCTCTCCTATTCCTTTTTTCCTCCTTATTATATACTATCCTCTATTACTATAAACCCTCTATTTCTAAATAACCTTAATTATAATATCTTCTATTACTACTACTATAGTATTATACTAGCTAACTATATATAGGGACTTCGCTACTTAGTATATTATAATCTAAGCTAAAGCTTAAGCTACTAGAGTTTAGAAGTATATTAACCTAGATAGCCCTAAGGGATCTTTATACCTAGATAAAACCTTATTAGAAATTCTAACTCTTAACTTATATATTACTAAGTAAAACTAGAATACTAATACCTAGTATCTATAGGAGAAGAGCGCTTATAATTAATATATCGCTCTACTTAACTAGGAGGCTCTAGAAGAGGCTGCTTCTAATACTACTTCTAGGATTACTCCTAAGTCTGCTACTAGGATATAGATAAACGAATTATAACCCCTTTAGCCTCTAACTACCCTAGTTATAATTAATAAGAATACTATAAGTATATAGGAATAGTACCTAGAGCACTTTCGTTCGCTTGCTATATAAGAGTCTAAGCGAACCTATAAGGACTAGGAGTTTAAATAGATTAACTATCTAGTTATAGAAACTATTACTTATAATATTATTATACCTATATATATAGAACTTCTCGCTAAAAGGGATATAACCCTATATAGCCTTATTATTAATCTTAAATATTACTATACTCTAAGCGAGGCTAGTACTCTTATTACTATTTAAGAAGAGTATATCTAAGTCCTAGAAAAGGCGAATAGGAGTATTAATTCTAACGCCTAGATTAAGGACTTTAGGGGTATTTATCTCTATACTACTTAGCTTAAGCTTCCTAAGGTAAGTAGTACCCTCGCTTTAAAAACTTTTCTTTAAGTAGTAAGTTATTACTTTATATCTACTTAGGCTAATATAGAAATTATAGATATTCTTAAATAGGAGCGAGCAGGGATACTAGTCTCTAATATAAGCTAATATATTAATATATTTAAGGACCTCTTATATAAGGATATACTCTACTCGAGGTTACGAGGATAAAGCATAGGGGTCTTTGCAACGCTAGCTAGCTATATAGACGAGGCTAACCTATTAAGCATTCCTATAACTAGTAATATATCTAGTAGTAAATAGTACTTATATAGGTCGAGCTATTAATAGCTAAGTATTAAGTATAACTACTTAGAAGCCGCTTTAACTAGATATTACTAGAAGGGCCCCTATATATTAATAATAGATATATAAGTAGCTTAGATCTATAACTAGTTAAATAGTAACCTACGCTTTGCTAATCTTCATAGGGAACTTACTTATAAGGGCTAGCTATATGCTATACCCTATAAGGGTAAAAACTACTAAAATAATAAGGGGGGTAATAAGGGTTTATCTAAGAAATCTAATATAGCCCTAAGCTACCCTATTAATATAATAATAGTTACTTTTTATATAGCCCTCTTAAACGAGGTTAGGGATAATATAGTTAACTTAGACGAAGAGTACCTAAGTATCTTTATAACCCCTTACTTAGGACCTTATATATTATATAAGTCTATAGTCCTAGATAACTATAAAGGGATATACCTTATAAATAATAAGTCCCTACTTATCCCCTCTTTAATTAGGTATTATAAAAGAGAATAGGTTAATTCTAGAACAGCTTTATATCTAATTATTATAAAAGGTATGCGGATTATTAAGAACGCTCTTAATAGCTTAAAAAGTATAAATATAGAAAACCTTATACTCTATAACGTGGGATATAAAGAGAACTTTTATATTAATATTATTTCTAAAGCGCTGCTTTAGAAGATAGGTATCTAGTATTTAGGGTATAACTATATACTTCGCTTTAGAACCTATAAGAATAGCGTTATAGTTAAGAAACTTATTAGGAAAGCGAACCTCGCTTTCCTTAAATATAAGCCTCGTTCCTTATACTCTATTCCCAAGCGGATTCCCTAAAGTATTTAATATTATTATTAATAATATAAACTATATACTTATAATATATAAGTATACCTCTTTTATACTACTACTAGACTAGAGCGATAATATAATACTTTAGCATATTAGAAATAGGTACCTTAGCCCCGAGGCTCTAGAGTAGCTAGTATATATAGCTCGGGGGGTAAGGATTAAAGGCCTAATACGCCTATAGTATTAATACTACGTAGTTATATATACTAAATAGGTAATTTTAAGATAAATATTAGAAGATAAAGCAATACGCCCTTACTATAGAATTATATAGGATCTCTTTAACTACCCCGAAGGCTTTAACTAGAACTAATAGCTCCTTATTATTAAGGATAAGTATACTAGTTAGCTCTTCGTATTTCTACGCGTTAATAAGACCTATAGTAGTATTATACTCGCTCTATATACCTTTAAGCAATAGGTATATTAATAGAAGGGATTTTTAATTTATAAGATTAGATAAGACGTCGAGAGGTTAGTAATTTCACTTATAGGCTATATAGGATATAAGGATTAGACCTATATAGAAGGAATAGAGGTTAAAACGACCCCTCTATATATAAAGGAACTAAATAGCAGAGGGGAACGGGCTAGTTAGGAAGTTATAACTCGAACGATTAAGATGCTTACTATAGCTAGCTTACTTATAAAACTATAGGCTAAGATAGTGCTAGTAGTAATAACGCTTTATAATATAAGCCTACTTAAACGCTGCGACTAGCGTTTACTACTATAGATCGAAGAGGAATAGTTCTACTAGTACTTTTGCTAGTAGTAATCTAATAATAGAGCAGCCCTAACCCGCGACCTTCGCCCTTACTAGGGATATATATATGCTTATAGCTACTATATATACCCCCTTAAGAGGGAATAAGAGAGAGGAATTAATAAGAGAGACTTTAAGGTAGTGCTATGGGGATATATTAGATACCTAGTAGGATATATTCTAAATACTTATAACCTATATAGGGTCTAGATCCCTATATTATAAATAGTTATTATTATATAGACTATAACGTTTAATAAATAGACTTTCTATATAAAGAATAAGGTAAAAGAGGCTATTTTAGAAGATATTATCTACGAGATAGTAGAAGAGATTAAAGAGCTTATATTATAAGTTAATTTTAAACTTTAGATCCTAGGCGTTATAGATAAGGATAAAGCTATATTAATACTTATAACTAAATAGTTACTTATACTAACCCTCGTTCCTATAATTAAGTCTCTAAATAGAAGAATCTTAAAACTTCTAAAGGGATAGGTAGGTTAGAAGGGGGGGTAGCTATTATCTCCTAATCCTATGCTAGAGCTAGATAAAAACCTAGCTCTAATAGATAGAGTAGTAAGTATAGTATATATATTAGAAACAAACTATATATATAATACTATTAGGGAAGTTAATTCTAAAGGGGAATAGATTAAGGATTATATTATAGTTAAACTACTCCCTGCTTTAGAATATATTTCTAAAGCGGGTAAGAGTAATAAGAACGAACCTTCGGATAGTAAGCCCTTAAATCTACTAATATAGCTATACTAAGATAGAGAGGAGAGGGATAATACTAAATAGAGGTCTAACTAGGTATATAACTAGGAGGGCTATAGCTAAACTTATTAAAGCTAATAACTATATAATCTACTACCTAGTAACCTATAACTAGGAATAGTAGAAAGCGAATCCCGCTCTAGTTACTAGTTTTTACTCTAATACTATATAGAGTAGGAGCGGGTATCTAGCTTCTTTAAGACTTTTATACCTAATTAGTAGAAGGCCTGTTTAGAAGCTAATATAGAGTATTATACGCTCTATAGCTATATTTATACTACTATCTATAGCGTAAAACCTGCTTATATAACTATAATAATTTATAAACGTCTTACTACTAATAACCTTACTAAGCTACCTCGCTTATAGAAGGAACTTTTAAACCTCCTATAGGCGCTCTAAACTCGCTTTAAAGAAGTAGCTAAGGTTAAGATAAGTAAATTATAGTAAATAGATATATAGTGCGTTATTAATCGAGAGATAATAATAAAGAGACTAATCCCTTTAAAGTAGGTATTTACCTATAAATTTAATAAGGATAATATCCTCGACTAGTATAAAGTAAGGATCTACGTTTAAGGCGATTAGTAAGAGAAATTACCCCTTAAATAGACTTATATAGCGACCCTCGCTACTTATACCTTTAGGGTAGTAATAGTAATTACTATATAATTCAACCTCGAAGTTAAATAATTTAACGTTATTAACGCGTTCCTAAACGCCTCTTAGGATCTAAATAAAGATCTAATTATTTATAAGTTACTAGATAGCTTTAAGTAGCCTAGGAAGTATATCGAACTACGCTATACGCTCTATAGGCTAAGGGATATACTACTACTCTAGTATAAGGAGTTCTCCTTAACTTTTTAATATTTAGGCCTTATACTTATAAGCAAAGACCTATATCTCTTCTAGTTAATTAAAAAGAGGGTCCTCGTTATCTTCTATATAGATAACTTCCTTATCTTATTTTATAGGAACTATAAAGAAGTAGTATAAAGGGTAATTACTAGCCTAAAGGAAGTATATAAGTTAAAGGAATAAGGCCTAGTTAAGTACTATCTTAGAATTAGGGTTATTTATAACTAAGCTATGCGAAAGATATACTTTTCTTATAACTAATATATTAAGCGGGTTATAAAGAAGTTTAATTTACTCGACTTAAGAGCGCTAGTAACCCCCCTTCTAAACTTACTACTCCTAAAGAGTAAAATAGTAATAATACTATTAGAAGTAAAGAGTTTCTAAGAGAAGATCGGCTCTATACTCTATATTACTATTATAATCTAACCTAATATCGCTTTTATATATTCTCTACTCTTAAGATTCCTAATAAATCCCGCTCCTTATTACTATACTACTACTAACTAGGTTATATAATACCTATATTATACTTATTACCTCGTAATACGCTTTAGTAACTCAGGGGGTAGATAGGCACTACTAATTATAAGTAACGCTTTATTTATAGATAATAAGGAGATATAGAAGTCGTCTTAAGGGTATATAATCTCGCTCTTTAGAGGACTAATTTAATAGAAAGCTACTTAATAGGCTATAGTTATAACATTAATAATAGAAGTAGAGCTTCTAAGCCTTAAATATATAGCTAAGGAGACTATCGCTCTTTAGAGGCTATTTAGGGATATCGCTCTTAAATTTAGCAATATCTAGAAGATTTACTATAATAACTAATAAATAATTCGTCTTATAGTAGGTAAAAAGGAATAGATCTTAACTAAGCTATAGTATATTAATATTTAGAATATATAGCTATAATAAGAACACGCTAGAGGATCGTTTAGCGTAGTATATATACTAATAAACTATATACTAGCTAATAGTCTTATAAAGGTTCTTAACTACGAGAAATTCGCAAAGTTCTATTCGCTCCTTAATCTAAAGGATATATAAAGAATAATTATAATAAATAAGGGATACTCTAGATAAGTATAGGAGGGCTAGTAGCGCTTAAGTTTTAATTAATTTATAGCTTACTAGCTAGGGAGCTTAAAGTCGCTCCTATAGGAGTAAAAGAATATAATATACCCTAAAGGGCTACCTTAAAATGCTAATTTTCTACTACCTAACCTTAGAGGATTTACTTATACTAATCTATTAGGATATTATATAAAGGTAGTAATACCTCTAGTAAATACGTGCTAATAAGATTATTAACTACGTAGCGTACTATAGTAGCTATATTACTAGTAAGCGGATAAGATATAGGTATACCCGCGCTAACTACTAGGGTTCTAAATAGAACTAGAGCAGGAGATAGAGTAATAATACCATATATACTAGAACTACCTATTACTATAGAAGCCCTGCCCGAACCCTTATTATTATTACTTTTCTTTATTACTTTAATCTCCTCTTTCTAGGTAGTAATAGCCTTATAGAGCGTAGCTCTCTAATAAGTAAGGGTCTATATAATATATTAGAAGATAGTTATAGAAATAAAGCGTATATAGAACTTTATTTTTCTAACTACTAGGTTATCTAAAGTCTTAGCTTTAGTATATTAGTAGGTTGCGATAGTAATAGGGGCGCTTATTTATTAATAAGGTACCTTACCCTTATAATAGTAGTTATACTTACTTACTATACTAAGTAAGTACTTTCTATCTAATAAGCCTAATAGCTTACTTAAAATATACTAAAAGTAGCGCTTACTAAACGGGGGTACTTACTTCGCCTCTATACCTCTACTAAGGGGAGGAGGGCTAGGAAGGGGCTCTAAACTACTCTTACTAGTACCCTCTTTTTTATCTATCTCCTTAGGGATTATAATAATAATAAGGTTAGTAACGTTCTAATATATAATTATAGTAATAAAGGGATTATAACTTACTAGGAGCTATCCTCTTAGATTACCTAGGAGGGTAACCCTAGGGCCTCTTAGGCTATAAACCCTTACCCTTAGAGCTACCCCCCGCGGGTTACTTCTACTTCCTTCTACTCGCTATATAATATATTAATATATTATATATTAATAATAGGAAGGAATAATATATATATAACCTTATTATTACTCTCTAGGGGAGGAGGGCGCGCCCCTCTACCCCTAGCTTTACTCTTGCTTTTAATAGCGCGCGCCTTCTTAAGGGCTATAGCCTAACTAATCTTCTTTTTAAGAGGTATTTATAAATACGTTAGTATATTATAATAGCTTTAAGATTATCGCATAATATAAGTATATACGCGCGTATATAATAAGGTTATTATTAGGACTAAAGTTAGGTATACGTTTAGTTATTATATTATATATAGGGAAGAGTTAAGAAGGTAGGAGGGTAGCTAGGTTATTTTATTTAGAATTGATATAATAATAGCCGCCCTGCCTAAGCTAATAAGAGACAACGGATTCTACTACTATTAATAAGAGTTAGTAAATAAAGAGTTTTATAATAATAATAGTAATAGTTATAAAGGTAGAAAACCGCGACTATTTACGCTTCGCTTATACCTAATATAAACAACTTTACTTTATTATCTCTTTTATTAATAGGCTTATTAATAGGTTATTTATTAATATATCGCTTTATATTTAAGTATTTTAAGGGACATTACGTAGTTAGGCGCTTTTCTAGCTATAGCTATATCTAGGGGGGTATATTATAATACCTTTAGTATCGCCCGTTCCTAGCGCGGCATATAACTGATATTAGCTCCGGAGCGACCTTATTCCAGGGGTCGTTCCTCTAACCGTGGTTATAAGCGACCACGTTATAGCTACTCTTATTATAATAGATTAAGCTCTTTAGTAACTATAAATGTGGCCCTATAGGACGTTTCTTAACACTAGGCGTTAGTCCCTACTAGATTTACCCTGTTTTATAAGATAGGCCTCTTTTAGCGAGGTAGCAGTCCTTAGCGAAAGGCCCCTCGCTACTTATTATATATCTACTTTTAGCGAATTTAGGGATAGTTTTCTACTACTTCTTAGCATATATTACTAATCGCAGCAAGCGAACACGAATAGAACAGGGAATATAAAAGAAAAGAAAAAAAAAAGACCAGCGAATATACCTTCTAGGAAGTTCTAAATCGTATATTAAATATGCTCGGGCTTGCTATTTACTAGGTCTTCGATCTTTCTAAAGGCAATTTCCTCGCGCTGTTAAGCCGCCTTTCTATATCTCAAATAGAGCCCTTCTATACTACTTCTAAATATCTTAGTAAAAATCTAAATAAAAGTATCCTTAAACTCCTTCGGTACTCCTGCTATTAATTTACAAGAGGCAAACTCTATTATATAATAAAAATTACCTTTAAATTTATAGTTAAGTTTCTATTCTTATAACTTATATATAAAGAAAGCCGTAGAGTATATAGTAATAAGGTTAATAGGCTTTTACCCCTTCCTAATAAACTTCTCTTGAAGTTCCTTATTACTATTTTATTTTATAGTAGTTAGAAGCTAAATATCCTAAGTAGCCCCTATTCTATAATATATTTCCTATAACTTATTATCTATAAGAAGTCTAGAGGTATTATCTTATAAGGCTATATCTATAAATCCCTATGACTTTTTAAGCTCCTTTAAAGAAGAAGTTATTATAATAAGCTACTATAGATATTAAGTATTTTTAGCTTAGTAATAATAATATTAAGAATCTATTACTCTTATCTAACCCCTAATAAGTAGACTACTACTAGTTTTATAAATAAACTCCTTAGCTAGTTTACCTAACTTAGTAGATAACTTAAATTACTTTCTTAATCTCTAATAGTAATAAGTCTACTATACTTAATTATAGTTCTAGACTATTAGGTCCTCTAATAAGGAAAGTTATTAGAATAGGGGTATTAACTAGACTTTTAAGAAACTAAGTCTATTAGTCTATTTATTTATTTACTTATAGTACCTATTTCCTTATTAGTTATATATTTAACTATATCTATAACTATCTAGTTAGTCTATATTATATATATAGGGCTAGGTAGTTAGAACGAGTTAATAAGGGTAGCCTATTTAATTATAGAAGACGGATAAGGGCGGGAATAGTTTTAGCTTATTATTATTATAAGAATCGCGGATCGCAGATTCATATTTCTATCTTCTAAGTATCAATACTTAGTAGCTAATTAATAACTTATCTACGTTTTCTTCCCGAATATACGCTATAACGTATAGATTATAGCTAAGAAGAAGCGGAGAGCCTAGAACTAACTAGCGTAGCGCCGTTACTACGAATAGAAAAAGCAGATACCCTTTAAATAGACTCCCGACCTAATAACCCCTTTAATTATATCTATGTAGATATTATCCTTATCTACTATCTTCCTAACTCCTATATCCTTACGCTATTTATACTCGCTATTAGAGTATTAAGCTTTTATACTAGTAGTATCCTAACCTTACCTATAAGATCTAGTATAGATAAATTTATAATAGGATAATATTAGTTATACCTCGCTTAGTAATAGTGCTAGGCTATTTAGCCTAGGTATAAATAGTAGAATATTCCTTAGTAATAACTTACCTTAGTAATAATTAGTATTAGGATATTTTAGTTAGTAGTAGGTTGCTCTATTATATAGTATACCTCTCTAACTAACGTAGCTTAGCTAATAGGCTTAGAATATAAATATCTATACTAAGTTACCTACTTAGGATATAGACTTAATATTTATAGTAGGCTTTAAGTAGGTCTTACCTTTAGTTTCTATACCTACTAGTCGCTAGATTTAGACTTAAATACCTATTTAGTAGAGATAGGGAGGGCTATATAGAGCTATAGATATATAGGCTAGCTATAAGTAACTATATATAAGTAGGAAAGAGACCTTAGCTCGTAGCCCGTATTAATATAAGTCTACTAATCTAGCTATAGTATTATAGCGCTTAGAGGACGTGCTATAGATTTTACTAGCTATTATAATTCTTAGTAAGGGAAAAGTCCTAGGGGCGTCTATAATCGAGTTGCTTAACTTACTATAGCTTAATACTATATATATATACCCCTAAAGGCCCTAAAGGGTTAGTAAAACAATTTCCCTTAACTTATAGGAGAAATACTACTACTATTATATCCTATTACCCGATTAATATATAAGTCCGTGATAAGTATAACTAAATAATAGCCGTAGCCTTTAGCTATTATTTAGTACATATCCTATAGTAATAATCCGCACTAGCCTAGCGATTACCTAGCTTATTAGCCCCTATACTTACTAACTATTATCTAAGCCTAGAAACTCTTTTCTTTTATATTAGTTTAAAGTAATAATAGATAGCTATATTAACTATGCGCTTCAACTTTAGTAAACGCATTAGTAGAATTAAGTAGTAGTATACCTAGAGGATTGCTTTAACGCTATACCTACTAGGTTTAGAGGAAGCAAGATAATAATAACTTAGGCTATATAAAAATACCTTAACAAAGGCTAGAAATTGCTACGAAAGTCTATCCTCCTATTATAAGCATAGTATTATAATAAACATCGACTTCTACTTACTATAAGCAAGCAGGAGGTAATTCTATAGCGATCCCTATAATTATAGGCGTATATAGGTGCCCTAGAGATAATTTATATTAAGTTAAGGGTAGCTACCTTCTAATATAATAGTGCTTATAGTCTGGACCTTTCCTAGGCCTAGTTACTAATATAATAAATTAGTAACGACCCGAGGGGCTAGATATACTAATATAGCTAATATTGCTAGTTATTATTATAGAGTCTAGATAATATTATTAGAGTAAGAATAAGCCGAGTTATAAGTATAATAGGGTTAAGCCTCTATTAAGTTAACTATCTCCTATTGCTTAATATAATCCTAGATAATTAGATAGGAAAGCTTTAGATCTAAAGTAATAAGTACTAACCTATTTATAATTATATATAATTACTATATTCTAAGAAATTTACTTATTCTTCCTCAGTGCTTATTATAAGCCTATTAGTGCTTTAAGCGCTAAGTTAGTTCGTATTATAGGCTTTATTAGCATTCTACTCCTTAAAGCGTTTATTCTTAGGACTTTAATTAATTAATATAGATTGTAATCTTTAGATTAGTAAGGTTGCTAGACTTATAGGTACCTATAACGTATCGCTAATCACTTAATCTGCTGCAATAGGGAGTAATAATCCGCAGTTAGAATAATTAGCCGAGAAAATATAATTACTTGATAGACATTAATAAGCGGCAGCGTCTATAAGGAATAATAGCGAGTGCAGGGTGCAGAGCTACGCTATTAGTAAAACGTCGGCAAATTAGGAGTAAATATATATACCCTTAAGAAAACTCTGCAAGCTAGAGACTTAGAAGGTTAGGTAATAGTTTAATATAACTACGTATACCTACGTTTTAGTATTCTAGCCCTTCCTAGTTTAGGCTTATAGCTATACTCTTATAACTTTATTACTTCTACCTCGATTTAAGAAACTAGCGCTAGTTAGAATATCTAAAGTAAACTAGCGATAATATACTAATAAATTAGTAATAGAGTTTAATTATAATAAAATCCGGGCTAGGTATATAGAATATAGCTAATAGGGTCTTAGCTAATACGATATAAGTTACTTACTAAGCCCTGACATATAAGGAATATAGCGCGGATACTATAGTAGGGGGATAGACGACCCTAGTAATAATATAGCGGGAGAGATAACCCTAAGGGGGCGGGCCTAGTCCTAGATAGCGCTAGAGTAGGCAGACTAACCCTCGCTTAGCAAATAAATAGCGAGTAGTAGCTAATAGGGTACCCTGCTTAAGACCCCCTAAGAAGCTAGTATCTTAGATATCCTTACCTAAGCGATAGGGTTATTATAGAGATAGTAAGAGAGCCTTATAAAGTAGATATATCTATAATAGTAGTAATATAAGGAATAAGCTACTACCTTACTATAGGAACTTACTAACTACTTAGTAACGAGGTACCTATAGAGAGAATATAAGAAACCCCCTATATAGAACTACTATATTATAGGTAAGAACTTTACTATAGACTAGGTTAGTAACTAGATCTAGGCGGTTAAAGATAGATACTAACTACGCGCTAGTAGTACGCTAGAGTAATAGATCTAATAGGTGCTTATAAAGATAAGCTCGTCCCTATAGACCTAGTAGTAATACTATAGGGCTAGGCTAGAAGGAGACCTAGCTTAAGCTAACTTTATAGTATTTATTTACTAATAATATATTAACCTAGAGCTTTAAGAGCAGAGGTACTATAAAAAGCTAGATATAATAAGGTAAAAAGAGATATAGGTACTAATATAGTTTTTTATTAAATAATTAGTAATATATTAGAACTTAGGTATAGTTAGTATAGAAAATAGTAAGGCTAAGGCTTATATACTATACTTCTAACTAGCCCCCTTTTTATATAGGGAGCTTAAATATTAGAAAGTTAAAATATAGAGACTAAGGGATATAGCTATAGAAGTAGAATACTTATAGGAGATATATTATTAATAGGGTAGCGAGACCCTATAGAGCCAAAGTAGGAAGCGATATATAAGTAAAGAGTATATACTAAGGGTCCCCCCTATAGTAAGGGCGAGCTAAAAAGGGGGCTAGTAAAGCTCTAGCTATAGAACTACGCGAGGTTCCTAGAGCCTAATACCTTATTAACTAGTTACTAGTATATTATAGGGATCTAATAGGGGCTAGCTTATATTTAGCCCTAATATATAACCCGCGACGTCTAACCCCTTAGTATACTTTAGCTATAAGAAGAAAGGGTATAGGAGGGTAAACTATTTAGATAAATAATAAAGTATAAATAAAACGCTAGTAAGATATTAAGTATTTACTAAGAAGGTAAGGGTTAATATAATCTAATCTATAAGGGAGGTTAAGGAACTTAACTTATTAGAAAATAAATAAGCCGGGGGACTATACTAGTAACCCCTATGCTTATATTAAAGCTAAATACCTTCCTAAGGGGAGATAGTATAAAGAGATAGGTAATCGTTCTCTAGAACGTCGCTAAATAAGAAGTAGTAGTAGATATAGATTCCTATTCCTAAGTTAATATTATTAGTAGTTAGCTAGTAAAGTCCTTATAACTATAACTTATAGCAGCGCGCGCCCCTATATTAGAAGGGTTTAATAGGTCCTCTATAATAAGCTAGAATATATACTAGTTAACCTTCTTCCTTATTAACTTAAAGCGATAAATAAGGAAGATATAGCGATTCTTTGCTAAAGCTCCCTACCCTAAAGGAGTAAGGGACCTCCTCTTATTATAATACTTTATAAGAAAGGAGGGTATTATAATTAATATCTAAATAAATACCTAGGGATATAAGCGCCTTAGTATTACTAAGCTATTAGTATTTATATAAGAGGTTATTAAGAATAGCTAGAGGGCTTATATTATATATATATTAGGGAATATCGCCCCCTATAAGCTACTAATAGAGGCCCTAGGTAAAGAGGATACCTTAGAGGGCGAAGTAAAATTACTACTAGAGCTACTTAGCAAATAAGCGATATTTAATAAGTAGTTAGTAAAGGAATACCCAGCCCTAGAGGGTATAGAATATACTATTAACTTAGTTAAAGGGAAGAAACCTCTATATAGGCCTATCTACTTATTAAATAAGTACTAGCTAGAGGAGCTCTACGAATATATTACTAATAACTAAGTAATAGGGTAGATCTAACCCTTAATAAGCGAGGTAGGCGCCCCTATTCTCTTTATACCTAAGAAGAATAGATCCTTATACCTTTATATAGATTATTAAGGCTTTAATAAGGTAATACTAAAGAACTAATATCTACTCCCTCTTATTAGTAAGCTATTAGATACCTTTTAGGGAGCGAAATAGATCTTTAAGATTAACCTTTAAGATATATACTACTATATCTATATTAAGCTAGAAGACTACTAGAAAATAGCTTTTAGGACTTATTATAAGTACTTTAAATATACTATTATACTATTTAGACTTATAAATACCCTAGTAATATTCTAAGCGTATATTTACTAAG
Source organism: Colletotrichum ledebouriae (assembly GCA_036785755.1). Taxonomy (NCBI): domain Eukaryota; kingdom Fungi; phylum Ascomycota; class Sordariomycetes; order Glomerellales; family Glomerellaceae; genus Colletotrichum; species Colletotrichum ledebouriae. Next base: position 34,763 of record JAVHLU010000488.1, on the reverse strand, counting down.
CGCTCGCTAAGCTACTAGATACTTATTCTATTACTTATATAGATAATATTATAGTTTACTCTAAGATAAGAGAGTAGTATATAAAAGACCTTTGCTAAGTGCTCTATAAGCTTTGCTAGTAAGCGCTATATATTAAGCTTAGTAAGTATAAGGTCTACTAATAATAAGTAGAGCCTTTAGGGTATATTATTATACCTAAAGGTATATTAATAAACTAAACCTACGTCTAAGCTATTACTAAATAGAAGCTACTTAAGATATATAGGGAGATCTAAGTCTTCCTAGGATTCTATAATTTCTACTATATGTTTATTATAGGCTATTTACGTATTATAGCCCCTATAACGTCCCTACTAAAGGGTAGCGAGAATAGTAAGAAGGGAAGCGAATTCTACTAGCTAGAAGAGGCTTAACGGGCTTTTAAATAGCTCTAAGCTACCTTTTACTTAATAACTATTCTCTAATATTAGGACCTAACTTATAAAATAAGGGTTAAGATAGATACTTCTATAAAGGCTATATCTAGTATCTTATTATAATATATTAATAGCTAGTAGTAACTAGTTACTTACTATTCATAAACGCTTAGTAATACTAAGTAGCGTTAGGGAGTAGGCTAATAGGAGCTTCTTACTATAGTTAAAAGCCTAGATTACTAGGCTTATTACCTTTAGGGTATATTAAAGAAGTTTATAGTTCTAATAGATTACTAAGCGCTAAAGGGAGTTATTAGTATATTAGTACGGGACCTTTAGGGAAGGCTCGCTAGATAGGTATATAAACTCTTAGCATTTAACTTTAACCTAAAGTATAAGTCGGGGGTTATAAACCTAGTAAATAAGCTATTTAAGAGGCTAGATTATATAGAAGGGGAGGTGAAATATAATAATATACTCCTAACCCTAGTAAGGAAGTTAGGGTTCGTTAGTAACCTACTAGTAGACCTCTAGATAAGTATTACTACTTTATAAGGTAATATAGAGACTTTAAAATTATTTATTAATACTATAAGAGCTAGTATAAAACAACGCCCCTTCTAGATAGATAGCTCTAAGGGTAGAGATACCTTAGTCTCTAGTTAGTATAGCGCTCTATAGCATACTAATATTATTATAATTATAATAGCTATAATAACCTAACGCTAAAGAGCAAGGGAAGATATAGAGAACGCTTAGCGAGAGGTTATTAACCTAGCGGACTCGCTCATAGCAAGGGTTATTATAGCGTAGTAGTATATCCTATGCTAAGTTATAAGGGAGCTTATAATAAGCAAAATAGCGTATAATTAGTAACCCTCTAAAGTAATAAAAAGTCTTATCTATAGACTATAGGCTAATAACTTATACTACTAGACCTAATTAGAGAGGGTATATAGACTAGCTAGCGATTATAGGGGCTATATAATTAATAGCTATAGAACTTTATTCCATAAGGGAAGGTTAGAGATACTATAGGAGAGGTCCCTAAGACTTAAAATCCTTCGCTAGTACTACGACGACCGCAGGGCGGGTTATATAGGGGTAAATAAGACTACTAGGTTAATCTTAAGGAAGTTCTATTAGCTAAACTTAGCTATAAATATATATAATTACGTTATAGGGTGCTATATATACTAAGGGATCCGCGTTCCGAGGTATAAGCCCTATAGAAAGTTATGCTTATTACCCCTACTAGCGCACCCGTTTTAGGAAATTAGTATAGACTTTATTACTAGACTACTACTAAGCTATTAGTATAAAGGCAGGGAGTATAACGCGGTCCTCGTTATTATATACTAGATAACTAAGTTCGCTATATTTATTCTAATAATAAAGCAGCTAATAGCTACTAAGTTAGCGCGTATTATTTATAAATAGGTTAAATACTATTTTAGTACCCTAGAGGGTATTATTAGTAACTAAGATAAGCTCCTTATTAGCTAATTTTAGGAGGAATTTATAAGAGAGAGGGCTATTAAGCGCTACCTCTTTATTATATATTACCCCTAGACTAATAGGTAGTCTAAAAGGATATACTAGATATTAAAAAAGTACTTATAAGTATATACTAGCAACTTACTATAAGAATAAGCTATCTAGTTACCCGAGGCTAAGTTTATATATAATAATAGTCGCTATAGTACTACTAGCTACTCGCTAATAGAGGCTTTATATAACTACTACCTGCGTTACGTGGAATATATAACCCCTATAAATAGGGTTATAGTATAGGGCGTAAGGGAGCAAATTTAATATATTTCAAGGCTTTGTAAGAGGGCTTAGAAATAGTAGCAGAAGGCTACTAAGGCATAAGCTAAGTATTATAATATAAGGTATAAGGAATAGACCTGTTATTAGAGATAAGTCGTCAGGCTATTAATAAAGAACTTCTAGTTTAAGAATAAAAAACTAGCGCTTAGGTTTATATAAGTAGCTATTATAGAACTAGTTAGTATATAAGTATATAGAGTTTATCTACTATTATAGTACTAAAGGCTATATAATATATTCTTAGTTACCTTACTAGAGCTATAGGATAATTACTAAGTAGATAGTAAAGGCTCGCTTATATACCTAGAGCCTAAGGATAAGCTAGAGGAATAGGAGGTAGAGGAGATCGTTATATAGCAAGATATTAGCAATAATATATAATACTTAGTTAAGTAAGTAGGATAGCTTATAGAATATAATATATAGGAGCCTATAGAGAACTTAGCGAACGCATAAGAAGCTATTTATAAGTTTAATAGATAATATAAGAGGGCTTATAAGAAGTGGGATAACTAGTTGCTAAAATTATGATAATAGGTTAGTAATTATAGACTATAAGACTACGAAATAGAACTTAAATTAGAAGTAAAACGTTAATTAGATTAAGCGGCGAATTATTCCTAATATTATAGTAAAAAGGGGTATTATCTTATAAAAGGGGAAAGGAGCTAACGATCTAATTAGTTATTAATTTCTTAGGACGGCCACGGGGGCGACTACTATAACCGCTATAACTGCGGGTAGTATTATTATAACTACTATAGCAACTAGTAGCTAAACTAGCGCTATTAGTATCCCTATTATCGCTACCTATAGGCTAACTACTAGCCGACTTGCTATTAGCGCTACTACCCGACTTACTACTAGAACTATTACTATTAGAGATAGTAATAGTAATCTTAGCTCTCTTAGTCTTCTTTACTAACTCTTTACTACTACTTTAGCTATACTTAGTAGAGGTTTAGAGGTAAGAGGCGCGGGAGATAGGGCGAGTACTAGTAATAGTAATAAAGCAAGAGGGGATATTATTAGTAGCGTATTTAGTAAGATTTTCTTAAAGCTCCTTATAAAACCTAGCGAAAAAGGCTATATTATGCTTATAAGTATATATAGGGACTAGCTTTATTAAAGGGTTATTAAGTAGGTAGTTAATCTCGTTATAGAGGTAGTTAATAGGATTATTATTATAAATATATAGTAGCTAGGTAGCGTTTAGGTACTAAAGAATATTAATACTATTATAAAGGGTACTAACCTAAAAACTAATAATTAATAGGATATAATTAGCAAGGGAATAGCGAGTAATAGCCTATATAGACTAGGATATTAAGCGCGAGGTACTTATAAATCGAGGCGAGCTCCTAGAGCTAAAGCTGCTTTATATTATAGCTATTACTACTAGTAGTAGGATTATAGATAAGCTTAGTAATACGCTTCTATACTACTAAATAGTTACTAAGTAGAGCTAGAGTATAATAATAATAAAGAGGGGTTAGGATACTATTACGCTACTAGATCTAGATCTAGTGGAATATATTCTAAGTTATTTAGGCTACGCCCTAAAGCTCCTAAGGGACCTATAAAATATTAATATATAGTAACCTATTAGTAAATTAGTAGAGACTTATAATAGTATATTTCTTCTTATTAAAGTTATAATAAATATACTTCTATACGTATTTACTATATATATAGCGAAGGTAGATAATATCCTGATATATTTTATAAAAGTAGCTAAGGTAAGGATAGCTACTATTAGCATTACTAGTAAGATCGCTAGAAGAAATCTTAGGATTATAGATATATTTTATAAGAACTACGCTTATATATATAATATAAGATATTAAAGAGCTATTCGTAAGAGGCTAGAAAGGGATATAAGCGAGATTAAAAGAGAAAAAAAAGGAAAAGGAGAAAACTTAATAATTATAATAAAAGCTTATAAAATAGGTACTAAAATAGGAGAAGTAGCTAGACTAAAAAAGTTTATGAAGAGGAGAGATTCTAACTAGGTTAGAGACCTTAAAAAGAAAACGCCCTTTTATATTTTAAGTCGCTAGGTAATAAGGCTAAATAATTACTAGTTATATACTATTAAACGGTTATATAACTATTAGTAACTAATTAAAACATAATAGTAATAATCGAAATTTAAAAATACTTATAACGCGCTAGGAAAACGAAAATACGTTATTTGCTATAACTACCTAGATCTAATATAGAGGGTAAGAGTAAATAATATAATAAAGGCGTAGAGACGCCGCCCTATAGTTAGTAATAATATCCGCGACGACGTAGAGCTATATTACCCTCTTAGTATACCTTAGGGACTAAGGCTTTAGAGGGGGGGGTAATTATAAGGAATAATAGTAGGTATAGGGTATAGAGCTACGCTATTAGCAAAACGTCGGCGAATTAGTAGTAAATATATATACCCTTAAGAAAACTCTATAAGCTAGAGACTTAGAAGGTTAAGTAATAGTTTAATATAACTACGCATACCTACGTTTTAGCATTCTAGCCCTTCCTAGTTTAGGCCTATAGCCATACTCTTATAGCGTCGACCTAGCGAGAAATACATACCTAGACTTGCTAACCCCGATATTAAGAATAGCAGGACTCCTTTTTCTTTCCTCCTCTCTTCTTCTCACGTATCCAATTAAATATCTAATATACTTAATTACCTAGTAAATACTCTTAATCTGCTTGCGTGCCTCTGTTTTGTTAAGAGTCTCTTAGGGTGGAAAATCAGGCTTGAAAGAGTGTGTTTGCTTGATAAGGAGCATAGTATCGTATGTACTAAGAAAACGGGTAGTTGTCTTAGCGTAGTATAACGTGCGATTTTCAAATTAGCAAGTTTTCTCTATAAATTTAACTTTTAAGTATTAGATTAGATTAGGATTTTATTCTGATTAAGCTTAATTCCTGGTACCTACTGGGGAACTAGCAGGGATATAGGGTAGGGCTAACGTGTTAGAGCCGACTTGACTTACCGAGTAGTCTTAGCGTATTTTAACTAGGTAACCTTTAGTATATATAATATTCTATGGCACCTCTGGAATTTCAAGCAATATGGTCTTTATATTAATATAATAAACTAATCAAAAGAGGTCTAGCGCTAGTTAAAATCAACAATAGATTATTTTAACTGCGTGAAATAGTTTAATTAATTGGTATACCTATGAGTGCTAGCTACTCCACGCTATAAAGTGGCGTGGCTGATCCTTTCCGTAAAGACGGGATTCGGGCTAGCATTTAGGCCTGGGGCTGAGACGTGTCTTGTGTTAATAGTCGTAGCGAAGTTATCGAGCGCGGTTTAGTGTGATGGAATGATAGACTTCAAACTTTAAAGGGGGCGGACCGCTACACTGTACCCTTGATCCTGAATGCTAATCAGATCATAACGGATTTCGCTTCGCCTACTATAGCAAGGTTTGGGCTCGGAGGAAACGCGAGTACCTATTATAGAACACCTAACTCGTAAGCGTCGTAAATAATGCTATTAGTATGCCAGGATCCGAACGCTCGAATGCTTAATTCAGACGATGCTCTACCGCCACTATAACCCGGGTCAACACGTGTGGGAACCATAGAAAGGCCGGCCATTTGTTAGGGATCATGAATTCCCGAGAGGGACAGGTGCTATAGATTTGAGATTAGCAGATAGACAGCGAAGTGGGTGTAAAATTAGAGCGCAGTCTGGACATTGAGCAGAATAAGTCTAACACCTGCATAGGAGCGTAAACTCGCTTAAAAATTCCGTTTTAATATTCGAAAGCTTTTCTTAGTCGAGAAGTATTTTCGAAGTATTATTTTAGTATTTTTCGAGTAGTTCGCAGGGAGAAGGTCAAGTAGGAAGTCTAGCTGGGGTACAAGAGTCTGCACTGTTTTTTTGCACCCGCATGACTACCTCGGTCAAACAATGTCTAGGGAACTAACTAGGACCATTACTAAGCCCGAATCTTCGATCCAGAGGCTTCTACAGGTTCGCGTGTATATAACAATACCGACTCGCATGCTTACATCGTGCCGACATCGTCGCAAGGGGTTAGACACGAGGTAATCATTCAGTCCTCCAGGGAAATATTTGGCCTGTCGGTACCGAAACAATCCTAGCGCATCCCTATAGGTGACTTCGAAGGGCGTTTTTTACGCTCAGAAAAATGAAATTTAACGCTACGAATACGTTTTAAATTCCTTTCTAACTAAGTATATCTCCATTTTAATACTTTTTGAAGTTTCAAAAAACGTTAAAATTTAGAGGAAATATAGGATTTAGAAAGATCGATTCTTAGTATATGAAACTCTTAAGAAGGTACTTACAGGGGAATTATTCCCCCGGTAGACTATACGACGCAAAATAGCGGGCCATTAGCCAAAAGAAATAACTATTATTAGTAGAAGGTTATAAAGCGGTACCTATCTATAGGGACGAGCGCATAGAAGCGTAACTTCAGGGGTGCATAATTAGCTATCCTCTATACTATAGCTAACTATACGTTATAACTATATTACTGCCCGCTTTACTATATAATTAAGCTTGAGCGCTAATCGGATAGTCTATTGCTAATAGCCCAAATGCGTTATAGCATACCCTATAAACACTAACTCCCTAGTAGCTAGCGCTACACTTTTTTCAGCTATTTATATAGTAGTTATAAGTCTTCTTGCCCCCTACAAACCTCTTAGCTATTGAGAATAATACTAATAAGACTACTACTAACCTGCTAATAATATCCCCCTTAACGATTCTAATACTAAACGCTATATAACTAGCTCTAATAATAACCTATTATCGCTTTTCTATTGCTTATTGTTAGTATAATAGTATTACTACTATACTAAAATTCGTATTATTAACCTTCCTATTAGAGACTATCTTTGTAGAAACTTAGCGACTAGCCTCGTATAACCTACTTAGAAACGGCATAGGTGGGCGCAACTAAAGCGTAGAAAACCGTAGCTAATAAGCTCTATATAAAACCAAGCATTTTGTACACAGAAGCACCCAAATGTCTCATACAGATTAGCAGGTAAGCAGCGTATAAGCTGCGTAACCGCTACTATTAAATCATTGCCTACTATTATAAGTTTAGGCCCTGATAAGACCTGTGATTGGTCGCCTTTGCTGAAATAATGAGCTGCGTGTTTCAAGTAGTTCTAGTTGCGCGTGAACCTACATGTCTACTGAGCTGACGATAACCTCGGAGACATTCTTAACCGGAATGAAATGCATACTATATAGTGATGAACGTGGTGATGTGAAAATTAATTCATATCTCAACCCGCTTCTGTGTTTGCTCTTAAGTAGGAATCAAATGGCCTATGCAACGGCGACCATAGCTGATGCTCCATATTGAACGCTTGAGAGGGTAGTTAGTTAGCGTCATGTACTTCGACTATTGATGAATTATCTGCATTAATTGCATAATTATTTGCCGCTAGCTATTAATTTCTGCACTCTGCCACCTTTTTACGACTAGACCAATAGATTTCGGTGATATGTATAGCGCTGTCGCAGAGTTACTCTCTGAGCCTCCTGCGTTGGCTATGTCTCTAAGGCCGCCATGGACCCTAGTAATAACCCCAATATTAAGCAGGATAACACACACCAGCAACGCTGCCATGAGACAGGTCCTCTGAAATGTACCCATTTGTCCCGTCGGCTCTGTTTTCTCATTAGGTAAAAGTGATTAAAAAAAAAAAGGCTGGGATAGGCAGTAACGAAAAGTATGGTGCGTTAAGGTTTCTGAGGAGTAAGATTTCCCGACGATAACGGTTGAGCAGCGGCCTTTAACTTCTCAAAGGCTAGTGATAATATGTCTTTGGAGTGATTCGGCTTCTTTGTAACTCTTGTTGCTAAGTTCGACGTCAGGTGTCTTGCCGTTGCTCTCATGCTTTAGGTGGGTGGCGTGAAGGTCTTGAGCAATAGCAAGAAGTCCATGGTATTTAGCCGTTGGGCAAGAGGCGCCCGGCTCATAAAAAGCTCAATATTCTTGGCATGAAAAGGACTACCAAAAATCAGTTCTCGTGGAGACCCATTAGGCTGGCTCTATGCTTGTGATTTCTGCTCCATTTTCCCGTGACGCAGCGATTAATGCTCGCAGGTTATGCAGCAATCTATCAGCGTCGTTCGTCTCTAAGAATCAGCCCATGGTAATTTGCAGGAGCAAAAGCTGTATTGTGGGCCAAGACAGAGCACACGTGGGAAGGAGCCGCCTTGAACAGCTAGGTGCGTGCCGAGTAGTCTCATAGTAGTTACACTACTATCTCTACTATCTATGTAATGAACAGTTTAGACGGCTCATTTCAGCGGTGTAGATGCTTGCTGTCCTGCGTCAACAACGAAGATGTCGCGATAAACTTCTAGTGATGGCACGCAGTTTGATAGTCTTTTCCGGCCAATCGGACTAACACTCTTACAAAGTCCCCCCACCCGCGGAATGATTCTTAACATATAACTTCGCACTCGCAGTTTTCATTAATTGCATAAGGGGTTCTTACTAACAAATTATCGACCTTCTGGATAAGATTGGCAAACCGCGGGATGGTGGAGAAGTAGAGGCAGTCCAATTATTCAGGGTCCATATCGTAATATGGACGACTTCAGCAGGTCTACTAATAGGCGAGCAGCGATAGCAGCAGATCAACAGAGTTAGCAAAGTTAGCGGCTGAAAGCTATGAACAGCGGCTATAGTTAGCAAAACAAGAGATATGTGAGCCGACCCAAACAGATAACTCGCGGATAATCCCAGTTATGACGCCTCCAAGAAAGAAGAGCGAAGAATTCTTACAGTATAGTATGTAACAGCCATGAATAGCAGTCAGCAACGATCCAGTTCAAAGAGTTGGCAATGCAGCTAGTTGGCAAGCTGCCTACTTAAGGAGGCTTGATAAGTCGGTATATTACGTATGCCTATACTATACTGTTTCCCAGTACTATGACCAAAACGCATGTGAATCGAACCCCAAAGCTTAGTCCACTCGCCTCCTAAGACTCTTTGCTTACAAGAGTATAAGTATTATACTATACTAGCAGACCCAGAAGTGAAGTGACTGGTAAGAAGCTGCATTATGACAGGCTTCACCATTTTGTATGTGCAGTCAACACGACCTCGAATCGCAACTAGCCGAGGATAAACGTGTCAATAATGAACACTTACGTTACATGAGACATACTCGTCCACTTAACGTTCCTTTAGATATTGTTTCCTCAGTACTATATTGAATTATAAGATATCACACTGTGAACATTAGGGTATACTAGCATATATTATTCAATACGTCGTGGATACATCTAGCGGTTGGGCTTGTCAGCTGCGCCTCCCTGCGCTAACTGCCGGAGTATCGACTCCGGAATCTGACTACCTTTGATGAGAAGCATCTAATAATAAACTTAAAGTAGTGTATGAAAATTCTCTATTGTCTTGAGCAGGCCCCGTTAATCGACGTCGGCTATCCGAGACAGCATTTTGGGGTTTTCAGTAGAGCGAGCCCCAAGTTCCATGCAAGGGTCGCTATGTTTTCTCACGGATCCTAGTGAAGGCAGCGCATCTTCTGCTTAAACATCGTTATCTACTTGTCCATCGCCTTGCGGCTAAGAATCGCCCATCATGCGATCAATGCCAAAGTCGTCGGTTATAAAGAAGTCGTCCATTTCGAGCGGGGCTTGATGTTCCAGAGGAGCTGACGTGGCTAGCTGAAAGGGTTAACTAAATAAGTTGGAAGCGGCACTAAGACCAGTGAAGGAATCGGTCAAGTAGCAGGGTTCGTTAATAGTAGGCTGAACTTATGTTGTATAAGTCGGCTGGCTGATATTAGGGGTAAGGTCCATCGACTTAGTGTGTAGAACGTTTGAGAACGTGGAGGGAAAATTGTTGTTGAGAGGCGGGTAATTCTGAATAAGAGAGTCTCCTGATCGATAGCCGAAGATGGTGCGTTAGCGACTATGTCTCGTGACGACGATTGCTGATATTGCGTGGGCGAAACCTGCTGGCTCCAGGGGGCAGGGTCCTGCTTGTCAGACGCTGTTATCGCTACGTCTGTAGCTTGCTTCTTCCGCAGGCGATATCTTTGTTGACTTTCTTGATTCTAGATCCTGCGTTTTTCGGTCACTATGTCCGGAGTGGTGGATGGAAGAGAAGTGTTGGTGACATGAGTGAACGTTATGCTACCCTTGCTGCGAGACTGTGAAGTATGAGGAGCAGTAATGCGCTCTTGGAAAATGATATGGCTGCAAGCGCTTTCTGCGCGAAGAATAAGGTAGGATAATTAAGTCGATTTATATGTCGGGCTGTAAGACTGCGTTTATTGAGAACCAGCGTGCGGTTAGACGTGCTGAAATTGGCTTTGCTAATGGTTTACGCCTCCTCGTTCTTCCACTTTTTATTTTCTTTCAAAGTACGGCACTCCTGATTTCCCGCTAGACTGCGTTGCACAGTCCCACCGGCCTTTTTTTTTTTTTTTTTTTTTTGCCTTTTGCTTACGTGGCATCTCTAAACCCATACTATTCTTACGATTAGAAAGGAATTGCGATTCATGAACTCTAAGTTTCCTTCCGGCAGCTCTTTGCGGCTGCCCTTGGTGACATATTAGGCGCGCAAAAGCAAGCAAGGTCGTTCGGATCCAAGGCCACCTTCTCGCGCGAGCCTTATGCCAAGAAGCAAAGTCGGGGTCTGTTTTGCCACCTCATTAGTGAGCAGAAAGACCTACAAAAGCTGGGCCTCATGGTCGGGAGCTCAGCACTCCACAACAAAGGGCAATAATCACAGAAGTGAATAGTAGTTATAACTGCCCCGCTATCTTCTATGTAGCGAGCCGTATGTCAGCTATATTACATACATACGTGTACAGTAATTTTTGTGACGCTACCGAGATCTCCAGCCCTTTGCTGACCTACCCTGACAAGTGGGTGACAGATCTCCACATAATCAAGTGCGGCAGTCAGCAATCTGCAACATCATCTGACGGCGGGGAATCTCCATGGGGGGCTAAGTGGGAATGCTGTTATTCTGCAAGGGTAATATTTCTCCGCAGGCAACGTCATGAGAAAGGCCGCAGAGGCCTTGATAGTAAGCGCGGAAAATTTCCTATTGAGACGAAGTATCAAAAGTCTATAACATCACCAGTCAGATTATTGTACAGTACCCGCAGCGCTGGTTCTTTTTTGTTTGATGGACTTCTGGGAACGACAAATTTCGGTCTCAGTGCAGCAAACATGGAACAAAACCAAAATTTTCGGAGAGACTCTCACTTGTCGAATAACGGCCTTGCTAACGGCTTCGTGACTCCCGATAGACCTCACCATTCATAGTATGTAAACAACGCTTATTACCCCAATGCATGCATCACTCAAGCTCAGCAAGCCAGTCGTCCTGAGGAACGAACCATAGTCAAAACACTGAAAGATGTGATAAAGCACCAACAACATCAAATCAATCTGTTAAGCGAAAGGCTTAGCCGGCTCGAATCGAAACAGCATAAACATATGGAAGATGACATAGACTTTGTACGCATTACCATAAAGACATTGGAGGCGAAGAAGGAAGACATGGAGCGCCTAAAGTAAATCCCGCGTCTAGGAATGACCGTAGCTGAATCGCACTCTTTTTCATAGAAACATAAAATAATACTCTGGCAATCTTGGGAAAGAAAATTCAAGAGAATTAGGCTTAGAGAAGAAGCAGTGTTGTCAAGCACGACGGATGACTTTTTTTACGGCAAAGCTGACAGGATGCACCATGGGTAGAACAATGATAACGAGGGAGTTTGTATCATAGCTATGCTTGGCGGTAGATGAAATTCTACATACCTATATACGTTGTATGGGCTGCAGCTCTCACCCAATCTTCGCCGATGGTCAGTATGGTTTTTAGAATGATTCCAATCGTCACCTAGTTATGCCTTGCTATGATTGGGCAGCTAAAAATAGTAGCCTATCTAAACTGTTAGCTGGGAATGCTCCTTGACGACGCAGATACGGACGAGGACGGTGTGCGTGAGCTATTCTGAAGTCATAGTGGCAAATATCTCTAGGGATGAATGTGACTAGGAACTCTATCTTCAGGCTTGGAGGGATTATGCGACTTGAAATTTTACGTGTGAGGAAGCGAAAGTTCGGACTGGTAGGCGCCGGAAGCCTATCTTTTGTGACTCTTTGGAGCCTATTGTCAAGATATCACTATCAAATCACGACACTATTGGCCCTAATGCCCCAGAAACTCTTGACAGTATGAGTCCTAACCGCTTATTGAGGCCCCTAGAGGGCACCTGAGGTAACCCGTATTTGGTTCAAAAAGGAAGCCTAATGTATGGCAAAGGGATTGTAATATGGATGTTGTGACAGGGTGCCGACATGGTCTGATCCATTGTGAGATGATTGAGGTTAAGGTGAAATTAGTTTAGCGTAGACTTCGCGGCAACGATTTCTCTCGACGTTTGTTACTAGCATATGCCTTGCCTGTGGAAATGGGCATTGCGCACTTCGATGTACTCCTAATAGGCGCTCTAGTTACTGTATTTACACAGCCTCGTAGGTGATATTTTGGATGATCACCACAGCTTTGCTGCCAACCGCGTTATCGGGTTGAACTTAATGTCGAAATTTCTCCAAAAGTCCATGTTCCGGCGATTCTGTGCTCCTAGAGACACCACGCGGCGGTTGACGTTCAACAAAGGCTGTCGACTCACTGACGTGAGTGTGATATCAAAGGGAATCGCCACGAGGGGCTACCTATGGAGATAGAGTCCCATTATCGATACCAGAAAATCATGGCGAAAGCTGCCGCGGATCAACGAGCCTAAAGGCCGTCTGACACTGCTTGACCGGAGATGTCTGCTGTAACTTATGTTCCGTCTGTGTGATTTGCGCCATCGCTGGCTCGCCGGCCGGATAGATGAACATCTCGCCGCTGATGCCCAAGCTGGAGACAAGTACCGCTCGTTTACCGAAATGTATCTCCACTATATGGCTGCCGAGCTAGCGGTCCCGATCATGGCCGGGCGGAAGTTGAGACTTGGTAGCATTTGGCCCACCCTGAAGCCTGATTCACAGTATGGCGCTATCTTCGTGCGGTCCGACCAGGACCAGGATAGGTTACAGACACCCGTAACTTGGGCTTTCACATCGGCAAGGCAGGCCGCCATTGGTTCACAGGCGCTTGACACTAATGACATCGATAGCCACGTCTCTCTTGCAGTCGATGTGGAATGTCTACGCGTGGGCGACGCGCCTCAACTCCGATTGCGCAAGTGGCTTCTGGGCATGTGTTTCTTCGATGGCTGTCCGCGGGCTGAGGTAGTCTTTCCATGGCCGCGAGCGATGCAGAAGATTGGACTGTAGTTTGGGAGGGATTTGGTAGTTCTGCAGTTATCACGGTCATTGGACGCTTCAAATTCTCTTTAGGGCCATCTATTGTGAAATCTCATTCATGAGCACGGTAGAAATGTAGTCAAGGGCACTGACAATGTGGCATTTGAACCCAGCGCATCCGGTCGGCAATTGCTCCAGTGTGAAATAAGCCTTGCCCTTGAAGTAAACCAAGGTACTCCTAGATGATGTCGATACAATAATCAGAAATATAGTTAACGAATGTACGAACTCGCCAAAAGATGGATGAAGCTTGACATAACCGTTCCCACCAACCTTCAATCTCAACGTTGTGAATACTCTTCCTAAAAGCTCGACAATCTCAAAATTGAATGGGAACTTCTTCGCTATCCCGCATATTCTCACACAAAAGTGATAAGAACCAATGGGTCCCAGCTGTAATTGTAGTCTTAAAACCGCGATCAGAACGACTGATCAAAGGCATACGGCCAAGTTTTGGAAAAAACCTCAAGATATTGAGCTGTGACGTTGCGCGACGTATGTGCTGGGATCCAATCATAAAACCACACAAAAACTTTGAGAGTCGTCATCCATACCTGCATAAACTCCAGTTCGTATGGAAGAAGTTTGTAGTATGCGTCAAGTGACCAAATGAAATTTGGGCCGGACGTTGTCCAACCTTTCCATTTACACCGCACCTCTCGTAAACGATCGGCAACACCGTGAGGAGGACTTCGCGATGTGCCTCATACGGGCAAGTGACTCTGGAGTAAGAATTGTACGGGGTTCGCGACGAAAATTCTACGTTTGAAGTTGCCGGTCCAAAGTCGCCTAGGAGATGTTGGTATAATACGTTGAGATGAGACGTATAATAATTCCATGATATGGCCAGCTATCTTGTAACCTTGCGAAGATCTCTCGGTGGAATTGATCTAAATCAGTTCCTGTCGACGTCTTGCGTTGCAAACCAGACGAGCTCCCGGAGTTTGCTGTCAAGACCGGAAAGGCAAAGAATTGCTTTGTTGGCAGCGTCGTGTACGTCGCGATTTCACTGGTGACAAGCTAGACGCTCTGGACTTGTTCCGTAGACCATGGAAACGTCGCAATAACGGCACAACTTGAAACAGTCATTCAATGATTGCGTGCTCGCAGCTTGATGCGTGAATCTGGTCTATCTTAGACGGGCTCCTTGTTTATAAGGCGGATAAGAATCTAAAGCAGATGACCAGTCAGGATGTGGAAGGGTGCAAATTTCGTTTCACCGCTGTTTCCTTCAAGGTTCTCCCACCTCATCGTTAGCTCTGTAGACATGTAGGTGCATGCGTACCCAAAACTACTTTGAAGCATGCAGCTCATTGTTTCAGCGAAAATCGAACGATCACAAGTATAACACAATTGATGGGCGGTTATCGCAAGCTTACGAAGTGCTTGACGTGTTGGAAATTTCTTCAGAAAGTCTCGGCGGTCACCTGCGGAGGATTCTCGTCGGCGTACGTCTCGACGTAGACAGAACAGCGGTGGCAAGTCAAGTTCCGGATCACACTCTAGAACATCGCATCGCCATGCCTTGGATTAGCCACGCCACGTGATCGGCGATCGAATAGTTGAAGTCTGTTTCCGGGCATGTCTCACAGTCTAGTTGTGATACTGTCCGGCGTAGCTATGTATCGTATAGAGGGGAACAACGAATGCTAGAGGCATCGATCCGAACCTTATTATCTTTAGGCGCAACGGGCCGCTCCAGCTTGCTAGTAATACATCACGGACTGCTGGTCGATGTATGACGCTGTAGTCTTGTGCGAGGGCTTGACTAGGTGTGAGTTTGTATCTTGATTACTATAGAACCACTTGAAGATCATGATGATGACCCAGCGCACGATAACACAGGGTATATTGTCGCTCGGCGGTGCCAGCATGCGCACGAGCTTAGTGACACTTCGACGAAGCTTAATGCCGCGGGGCGCTATAATGCAGCTTAACCATCATTAGCCATTGCCTACTGGATCAGAGGGAGCTAAGTATCTCCGACTAGGGCTATATAAGCGTCGTTAAGCCTCAAGAGGTAATATAGGACAAAAGGTGTAGAAGAAAGAAAACAGGAGAGGAAAAAAGGTTTCTAAGGGTTAACCTTAATTGATTTGGTTTATTCATAAAGCCATGGGTATCGCAGCTTGAACTTCTGCTATTTCTAGTTCGACACCGGAAGTCGAGTTTTCTAGCGGGGTGGTTGGTATAGCCTGATCCCACCTGCGGGCGGGGTAGCGTTACCTAGCGTGGTCCGCGCCCGGTGGGACTTACTGCGCTTACAGCCAGGACTTGCGCGCAGCCGGCTGGTTCAGCTCCTACCCTATAGGTGGACCTCGTCGCATGAGTATGCATGGATATACGCGTAGGTAAACATTTTTAGCGGGAGCTTAGTAATATGTTAGATACTAGCTTTATTATTAGACGTTAGGGAGGTCGGCCTTGCTATTGATTATAGCCTGTATTACGCGTTGCGCCCGTCACACCCATCGCATACTCCACGAGATCTAGCGCCAACCCGCCTCCATAGGGCTGGCACCTAATAGCGCATTGCAGCGCCGGCCCCGCTAAGGTAAACATGCAATTGCGGCGTCCGAAGGGAAGCGTATAGCGGCTGCTCGTACGAGCTCTGGGCGAATGGCGCTGCGCTGCTAGCGGGCGCCTTGGGCCTGCTGAACTATTTAGACGCGGCCAGTTCGAATATAACTGCGGCTTTATGGGCGTGCAGGTTTGCGTAACCGATGTCCCTGGCTCTTGCTAGCTCATCAGGCCATGTGCCTGCCGCCTTGTGGACCCCAGCGGTACCCGTTCGTCTAGATAGAGTACAGGTCTGGGCGCTGCGTCCTGCGGGGATTGCCAGGTTCCATCGCACCAGTGGGCCCGTTTGGCGTCGAGCACCGCCGTTTCCTAGAGGAACTTGGGTATTAGCGCCCGCGTACGATGCGGTGGAGTGGAGGTTGAGGGTGGTGGGTGGATTCACGTATCAATACATGCCGCTGAGCCTGCTCATACTGTACGGCGGCGGCGGACAGGGCTCTCACAGAGGCCAGTGACAGCTTAAAAGACCTCCCAGCCCCCCACCAGACTCAACGCACGGTATTTTGTACCGCCACATTGTACCTGGCATATATTATAACGACGCCTTCTCGCACTGCGCTCAGCAACACCGTTTATGCACAACGGGGCTCTGGGGAGCGTCAACACGTGCTTAATCCTAGTGGAGACGTGCTGCTCGTCCTAGAGAATCCGAACGAGGCGTTTGCCCCATGGGATGATTGCTTGGACGCTGGGCTTCAGGGACTAGACTTGTGGTTCGCCTAATCCATGCCCCCGAGACGAGGCCGGAGGTCAAAGCTAACTGCTAGGTATAGCGAGCCCGATAGTTAGACGCATCTTAGACAACACCTCGGCAGCGGGCCCATAAGAAGCATGCCGGTCTCATGGAAGTCAGTTTCAATGTTGAAGACAGAAGCAATAGAAGAGATAGGCACGAAGAGCAAGAAAGATAAGAAGAAGAAAAAGAAGCAGAAAGCGTCGGAGCACGCGACAATTGCGAACACCAATAGGCCTGAAACAAATAAGTCCCCGCTCGTGGGAGTCGATATCAACCGAACGCTGGTCGCAGCTGACTCGTCTATCTTTGGGAACGGTTTGGAAAGCGCGCAAATATCAGAAGCTGAAACACGCTCTCCGGCTTTAACCTGCGAGCAGATCCAGACTGACGAACTAGTCTCTACGGCCCTGATCGTCGAATTCGTCGTTTCATTGCGACATCTCACTCTTTCATCACACTACTTCAAAAAGCTACTTAGCGAGCTGTGGGCAAAGACCTTGGTGCATTCCGAGGACAGCCGTCGGCAGTTACAGGCAAAGGACTAGGACGCGGGCGCTCTCCTTATTCTAATGCAGATTTTCCACGCCAGAACGCAAGACATCCCCCGTATAGTCGATCTGGAACAGCTTGCCAAGATCGCTATACTCGTTAATTACTACGACTACCACGACACCGTTAAATTCTTCGCGACCCTTTGGATCGATAGCCTCCAGGAATAACTGCCGTCGCAGTATAACCGCGAGCTAGTACTCTGGTTGTTCGTGTTAGTCGTTTTTCGTCGAGAAGACATCTTCCAGGCCATTACTAAGACAGCCGTCACAGAGAGCAAAGGTCCGCTCCCGACTTTGGGACTATCTATTCCAGAAGGATTAATAAGTTTATACGCCTAGTGTTAGCTACACGTGGGCTTTCTAACTTTGGTAGATCAAATCGACGTTCGAAGGCAGGATAGCGTGGCAGGTATCTTGAGAACACTAGACGCGCTAAGCTCCTCTCTCTGTCGTGGGGTTACTAGATGTAACTTCGAATGTTCTTCCGCCCTCTTTAGCGCACTGGCCAAGAACAAGGCGAAGCACAACCCCACGGACCTAGTCCCCTGCGCACCGTTCTTAGGCTATGGAATTAACGCGCTTAAGAAAGCGGTCACGGATTTCCAAACGCCTCGGTAGGATGCATTCGCTAGTCATAGATCAGGCTCAGGTAATTACAAGCTTGCGGGCATATATCTCCATTACCTCGAAACAGGGCTAAACTAAGTCAAAAAAGGTTTCACGCTCAGCAAACTTGGACTGCTCCGCCTTTAAGCAGGTCATCAAACTCATTATATCGAGTTTAGAGGTTAATACGCTTTTCAGATATGCAGCGCGGGAGTGCTGCGACTGTGTACTGTTGCAAACAGAAGAGTGCTTTACCACGCCACATACAACAGGAAGCGCAAGGTCACCGAATCAGGCTTTAGGTATCTAATGATGAAATGAAGACGACGGCATGTGGAGGAAGGCTCATTGGATCGCCGCTGCAATTGATTCGTTGCTCCATGTGATGCACATTCGCTTGTCCGCCTTATGTATCGGTTCGGCGCGCCTCACGTCGATTGCACACGCGGCATAATGCAGCCCCAGTTCTCATGGTACTTTTGTTCAGGTCCATCTTGCAAAGGCCTGCTCTAGAATAAAAAAGACTCGTCACGGAACGTACGCCTTACTTGTGCGTCACTGGCATGAGACCATTAGTACATGGGACACCGCGGACGTCCACCAAGAGACAGAGCAGTCCAGAACTGAACACAGACCTTGCTTCCTCGAAAATTCACCGGTCTCTGTACTGAACCAGGATGGCTGAGGTCATCGGGATACTCGGCAGTTCCATTGCTATCTGTTAGCTAGTCGGGTATGGGAAGGAATTCTCACGCAAGCTGTATAAATTTTCAAAATGTCCCGGAGCCCCGACCGAGCAGCTGGAACGACTGGCAAATCAGAGTGATATATTCTGGAACGCTATTAGAACGGCCCAGCCCTCACTCAGACGTTATGGTAACGTGCTATCGCTCCCCAACGCTTGATTATACGTTGAAAAATCGTGTCCTGGAGGGAATAGAGATAGAGGCAACGTTCATTTAGCGTGATCTTTCCGCAGCCATCGATCGCCTAGGCGACGTAGCGAATAGCTCACTTATAGTCTTCAGATTGTTTAAGTGGCTTCGGCATAGAGAGTTAATCCTGATGTCACTTCCGCAGATGGAACTCGTTCAGACATGCTTACAGATGCTGGTGTGTCTGCCTTAGTGCTGCCTCACCGGTCGAATGTAGTCACCGCCAGCAGCAGGAGCGGCGGGCACTGTAGCAAATGCTTACTAGCCTCGAGGGTTCGCGAATCAAACCTGGCAGTCCTGCGTTTCCGTCCGCCGTTCGATCCACCAGCCATAATAAGCGGCTGGCATGCGGACATGTATTTCACTATAACTATATCAATCGGTGTCTTGAATTCAGCGGAGGGACGTGTCCTATATGCTAGCAGGTCCATGCGGAAGGATAACTTTTGTTAAATTTTATTAGCCAGCGTAAAGTATCAAATATGCTTCGGGGAGTTGGATTAGATTATTTTCCTAGATTATCCGTTCTCTTCTTAAAGTGGGATATAGCTAGTAGTGAGTTGTGATTAACGACTTAATACTTATCGCGGTTATTAATCGGCGTATTAGCGTGATAAGCGAGGGTCCGTCCTAGTAATGAGGAAGAGAAGAACGGTGGATGAAGTGAGTAGAGTTTTAGTAAGAGGGCACGCCTAGCTACCTCTATGTAAAGCCGGGGCTCGGGTCGGGGTTCGGTCGTCAGGTCCGGGGCAAGAGCCGACTTCCGTGGAGCAGGTGGGGTCGTAGCGTCGGAGGGCCGAGACCGCTGATGCGACTAGCTAAGTCAGCAACAATGTTCGGGCATTTCATTAGTCATAGCCTAGCCAACGCCAAAAGATTGCATCGCAAAATAACCTAGCAGCGCTTCAACCCACTCATACTCATTCTGTCCACCGTACTCGTTTTCATCACCGGCGCTGAACTGCGGCCTCAATACTAGATTCGCTAGACTTCTGCACTGCGATTTATGCTTGGTTGGCCACCGTGCAAATTGCCGAACAACACGACGATCAACCGCCGCTCAGACACCGGCGAAAACGTCGCCGTATCGATCCCAGCAACGAGGCGAGGCTCCCATTATCGCCCCCCTCATCGCACTCACCACGTTCGGCGAATCATTTCATGGATTCCACGCAGGCGAGAACAAAACGAAAGCATGACGACATCCAATAGGACGACGAGGACAGCAACTACGAGAGAAGTACGAACAACCCCCTACACACCCACGACATTCAAGCGACACCGCGAGCATCAGAGCTTAACAATCAACAGAGCTTACGGACGGCGACGCCCAGTCTTTCATCAGCGGAGAGCGTTTCGTTATCGCAGTCGCGGACGTCCTCACCTACAAAACAGCTCAAGAGACTTGCCCTCGAGGCCGATAGCTTTATTTATCGCAACTTCGCGACCAAGCGCCGTGCCGAGTTACCCCCGTCGCTTAACAAACTCGTTAAAGAGCTGAAGAGCATGAAATATAGTGTTAAGATACTGGCGCATCATATGCGTACCGAGGTAAGTACTTGCCTACGGGCGCGCCGTTCCTCATCCCGTCTCTTGCCCCTGGAGATTCTTGCGTAGGCTAACTCTTTGCTCCTCAAATGCTAGTACGAAATTCTTGAAATACCAGACGACGCCTTCTTTTCCGAGGGCCATCCCATGTCACCTGGCCTCCGATTTCCGCCCCGAGATCTCATCAATTGGCTAGGAGATCAGGGTGAGGACTGCAAACTAAACTTCCACAGCGAACCGAGCTAGAACACGGAGCTGCACCTTCTAATGATGGAGTGGGCGTTGTGGCTAAACCGCTAGCATAGCCTTGTCGATTACACGTATTGTCCTGGTGCAAAGGTTACCACGGCTTATAAGGCCAAATCGTTGATATCTAACGTGGTTGACTTCTGTATAGTTATCCGTCCCCCGGAAGGAAGTCCCGAGGCCGACCGGATTAATGCGGTCTGTGAAAATCGGCTGGATGTGACCATCAATCACACGGAACACGGAATTCTATGCAAGAGCCCTATCGTCGTGTTATTCGAGACTAAGCGTCCCGGGGAGGATGAGGAGAAGGCGATGATGCAGATAGGTTTATGGCATACGTCGCAATAGAGGGGCCTGCGGCATCGCCGCCACAAAATACCAGCGATCTAGTTCTTACCCGGCGTTATTATCATAGGCCATAGGTGGGCTTTCGTTGCTAGCGTGATATAAGGTGAAAAGTCCATTTTCTACAGCGGGGTCGAGTTCGGGAACACGTTAACCGAGTTTGGGATTATTATCACGCTTCTCGCACTTAACCATCTTGCTCGGTGGGCGGAAGACACGTATTGGCCCATGTTCAAGTCCAAGGTCCTTGAGATGCCACCAGACAGCTGATGTTTCATTTCTGGCGCTGATGGAGTTGGGGCGATTTGCTGCCTGAACGTGTCGGGCAGGGAATTTAAGTGCCAGCAGCCTGGGTTTGGTAGCAAACAAAGACATTATTTATTGTAAACTGTGGTGAACACCTGGTTCATGGAGCTGCTCGAGCTAGCTCTTGCTAGTCAGCAACTAATGTGGATTCCCTGGGAGGCCACGGAAACAATATACTAACGGAGCTATCTCTCTGGAGGCTCATGTTTGAGGTGTGATGAAGTTCGTGTGGCGGTGTCGTGGAGCATGCACGATACAGGCACAAGCTAAATATGTTTGAAGGTAGTGGAAATCGCATCCGGGGTCAGTCTCTGAGTTGCATATTGGGTCATCTATCCCATACGGCAAACACGACCGAACTATATCTTCTTTGACGACATGATCCCAAGCGCGCTTGTAATAATTGTGTATTAAGCATCCTTTTCTTTTGTCATTCCATGTCACGGGTCACCGTACCCTTGATTCGCGCAAGGTCACCATTGGCAAAACATGAGAGAAAGGCGGGGCAGATCGCGGGGTAAGGAGGGGTCATGTCCTGGCGCATTAGGTTTGCTCTTCCCACTTTGGTCTTTTATCTCCCTTTTGCTCCCGACTTCAGGCGCTCTGGTTGGTATTTAACACACAAAGCCAGCCTACACAGAGTACGTGGTATTTTCCCTACAACCCTACACCTCCTCTCGCATCATGCGAGGTGCATCGGCCGCATCTCGCGAAACTCGTCCCGATGGTGCTCAATTCTATGCCACTCGTCATGGCTTCAACAGAACCAACCAACTAAAAGAGCGGTTCGATGCCTTCAAATACGCCTTACTATCCGCAAATTCGGACGAGGAAGTAGCATCTGCCCTCGAGCGCTGCATAGATCTAGACAGAGCTATCGACAAACTTCTTGAGGATACGAGCCGGGAACGAGATTCACTCGCTCGTATGCTAGAAGGGAGACTACACAACACAAGTGGCCATGCCAAACAGAGGCCGACGCAGCCATCCGGTAAACAGACAAGCGAAATGGTTCGGTGCACTTAGGGGTTAGTGGACGACCTGCAACAAGAAGACGATAGACAAGCGAATAAATCAGCAAACGACGCCTTGTCGCCGGTGCGTCAAAGTATGGCAGAGCGATCGTGACAAACAAGACGTCGTCAGGAGGCACTTTTCTTGGGCCGGAAAAAGGGGTCGCAGCCGACGAACGCAGGAACGGCGCAGTACACTTGCCTACAGAGCATCCTCGCCCTGAAGTAGTTTCAGATAACCTGAGCGACCGCTAGGAATGCCAGCCTACCACGGCACCACCAGCGCTGCGTGATAAGACGGTGTCGATTCTGACATGAAACACTGGCCCCAGTGCATGTCCATCGTCGCATATGTCGCGCGGGTTCCATTCGGTGATTGTTATCTTTTGATACCCACGATGTCATACTCTCAACGAGCTGCCGATCGTCGCTGGCCCTTATTGGAATATGTCCATGGTGGGATGAGTTCCCGTCTGCACCGTGTGGCTCACCAGAGCTATGTAGCTGCTCGGCAGTCCGTGGGGTTGTGCTAACATCCCACTTGTGCACATGGACGGTGATCCCCGCCATGCGACAGACATCGCGCTTCGCTGCTCATAGTAGGCACTAGAGCCACAAGCCGTTGCGCTCTGCCAGAACGTGGTGTACTTTCCCGCGCAACTGGCCTACCCAGCAGGGACGGTGGCCCTCCTGGGAAGCCGTCTAGGGGCACGTTGAGCGTGCTGCCATAAGCGGCGCCGAGTGCCACCCCATCCCTCGACGCCTACCTTGTCCTTTATAGCATTATCGACCGGCTGCGGGCACCCTTGCACCCGGCACGCCTCACGGTTGCCAACTAGCAAGATAGAGTGAGAAGCTATACGCAGCGGACGCCTCCGGAGCCCCGCCCCAGCAAGAGCGAGCCCTGGCGCTCCCTTAGGGGCTTAGTCGTAGTGATCGCCTGCCCAGCGACGCGCTTTGTGTGACTGCAGGCCACATGCGGATGTTGCAATGCTTCCGCAACGTATCACCTAGGTAAAAGATCACGTTGATACTCACACCACAACGGCAGGATGCGGCCTCCTGCTGCCTTGGTGTTGTGGCGCTTGGCTTCCCAGACACTAGCAGGTGCTGGCCGCCGGCGAACACCGGCACTAACACTACTAGAGCCGTTCCCTGCCTGAATTAAATGTTACAATTCGGTCGGCGCCTCCTTGCGGGGTCACGCATTCAACGAACACTGGCAAAGGTCGTCGACGGTCACTGAAAGCTTGGCTTAAACGATTCATAATTCGCTCATCAAGAATGCCAACATCTGCTATCTTTGGTTCTATCCAGTCTGATTTTGATACTACACAACCTGAAAGGCCTTGAATCAATCTGCTTATCGCACGGCTCACTAGCGGCCTAGCCAATCCTTCAACAAGTGGTAAACGGTATTGATGCGGTTCGACTTCCAGATTCCGAGCTAACGCAGAATCCTCATCGCAGCTTCCAGATCATGGATTTCCTTCGTAAGCCTCTTCCCATAAACTCTCGTAGAGCGGGACTCCCCTGCAATAAAGCGGAGCTTCTCCGCGTCAAGCCCAAGTACCCGCTAGCGCAACCGGAGGTAATAATAGCTATCCAGCCCAAGGAGCAGATTATAGCAGACCGCTTGAAGATGGACGTTTTCAGCAACCCGTTTGAGAGGCACTTGTAGCACGCCCTCAGATTATCGTGGATAGCCTCTCTAGCGTGCTGCGTTACTCTTGTCAGCGACAGCCCGCGAGACGCTGCGAGTAGGTCCAACGCACTTTCGAGTCATTGTCCTTATTAGTTATCAGCAGCAGGCTATCTTCCGTGTATTTAACATAGCCCATATATCGATTATAATTAACGTGATAATTAAGCGTGACTTATTAGCTAGGGGAGAAGAGTCCTGCTCAGGAGACATTGTGGTAAATCGAAGATAAGTGAATAATCAGACTGAGTAAGTTTAAAGGTAACGCCAGTCGGTTGCCTCGATTATGCTGTCTTACTTAAATCACGGTGCCTCCTCCGGTAGTTAACGAAGAACATAATCCTATCGTGCGAAACTCTTACCACACGTGCCACAAACACCAGCAATGCTAGGATATCCTATCGAGACCGCCCACTTCCTGTGCGTTTTCCAAACGTGCCTACTGACCTCTTTTTCCTCCGGGAAGCTTAAGGTACAGTCTTGTTTAGGACATTGCCTATGCGATACCATATGCTCCCTGCCGAAAGTATAAGTGTCGCGTCTACCGTGTCTGTGGGGAGGAGTGTGTTCGGATCACATTACACTTACGCAAGTTCTTCGCTCCCCTGTGAAGCGAAAGAGCAGCCCTTCCAACGACAGTGGTACCTTGCACCTGGTAGTGTAGATGTACAAAACTTCGTCTTGGGAGAAGCTTCGGGAGTATTGGTGACGGTAGGACTCGCCTCTGGCCGCAATATCTCTGGAATGGTAACGGCAGCCGCTCCCCCTCTTGTTGTTTCCACGTTCTTCCAGGTCTCTAATACCAGTTCCACAGCATTATCGATACAGACAAATGTCTGTTTGGGAAGCAATGGCAACTCTTCAACATCTCAGTAATGTCGGGAGGGTGATAGAGGCTCTGGCTGGCATAGATTAATTGAAGGAGAGTGGGTTAATCCGTGTTGAAAATATTCGTTGACGAACAACTCCGTGCCGTACAAACTGGTCTGACCCGACGGAGACATGCTGGTCTTTGGGCTATTCGGGGGCTGGAGCAGAAAGTCGTTCATCTCTGCAAAGGCAGGATCACTCGCCTCTGAAAGAAGGAACTCGTTCACCTCTGAAAGCAGAGGGTCATCTGCCCCAACCCGGAATGCCCAACTCGGATTCTGGGCCATGTTTGCGTAGATGGCGGACGCCGTTGTTTCCGTGGATTCGTCATCGAGATATTATATACGTAGGATATGGTGAGAATTCTCACCGCATACTACGTATGGCATGCTCTCACCGACTTTTCCTGAACAGTACCAAGACTGTTTTAGACGGATCACTGTGGGAGTTCTGAGACATTTGCTACCGCAGCGCTATCGACAGGACACTGATGACGTCTTATATCCGGAATACTAAGACAGCTACCCAAAGAACGTTTTGATCTACGAGCGGTCAGGAACCCCGCAGTAACTATCCGCTAGTGCGACTAAGCAAAGTCACTCCAAGGCCTCCTGCAGGAGATGTTTGGAGGCATGATATTTGGAGCATTAATAAATTGGCATCTCGAGACTTATCATTATATTGAATCATAATCTTCGGATGACATCTATTCAGTTAGTCCACTTAGCAACGCCGGTTTCGACTTTGCTTCGTTCATAGTGCTCGCTTCCCTGAAACGGCCGATTCACAACAACCAGCCGTCGAGTGAGTGCGATGCACTCGGTGTGTCCATCGATTCTAAAAAAAATCAGGTCTCATGGCGGATGTGTTATTGAACGGCGGAAACACGTCTGGCAATTTCTCTGGCAAGGCTCACCAGCGGTTTGTCTTAACAGCTACGTTGTTACATCTAATCGACCCAGTACGCGGTGAGCCTACGACCCATGGCCTTGACAAACACCCCCACGACGATCATTGGAAGCTGGATCACCCTCAGAAAAAGTTTCTCGACTCATTTGCATTAATGTGCTCAACCTCCAGAGTGGGCGGTGAGACTGCCGCCGCGGTATCTTTGGAGCAAGGCCATCCAGGAGGAAATGTTCTACGACTTGCCCGGAATTCCGGGGTATCCGAGACGCTTCTTGGTCAGTTACATGATGTCTTGAAGGACCTGACTTCCTTGTCTCAGAGAGGTTTGCGGTGCCGGTTTGAACCCCAAGTTTAAAATGATGACTGACGCATTCTAGACAAGAAGTCGAAGGAAATGGAGCCCGTGATTCTAGATAAGATCATCGTCTTCACGCAGGATAAGATTCGCTACATCATACACAAAATATGCCATCAGCAAGCGCGCAACGACATCGGAGAAGCTATGGCCAAGTTAAGGAACTCATCCGGGAAAGATGTCGATGCGACAAACTTCTTGCAGTGGATCCGCGACCTGCCCACACTCGCGTCCTTGCCTGACGATGCAGATCTGCGGCAACTTTCGTATTACGTGAAGTGGGCTTCTAGCAGCAGATGGGTTTACGCGGAACAACTCGAGGAAGCCTTTGAAAGGCAAGATGGATCTTTACCCCTATGGCTGAAATACGTGTACAAGCTTGGCCGATATTACACGGCGGCGAAGGCAATGCTCAAGTTGGCCGTCAGACAACCAAATGTGTTCACTGGCATTCACATAAGGGCTATCAATGCGCCTGATCAGCAACTATTCTCACTTGGAAATCAACCATATCCTCTTCTCACACTGCTGAAGAACACCATACTCAAAAACGTCTCCAACGCTGACCCAGAGGAGCTCAGAGAGAAGCTAGGCCAAGCCTGGCTGACGGACGACCCCGAGACCATATTCAGACGAGCCTGTCACGGCACCCTCACTGTACATGCTGAGATGCAGCTTCTCAACTTTTACGATCAATATCCGGGTTTTACGCCAAGACTACTATTTATGGGAACTAGTAAGAAAGCGTGCTATCTATGCAACGAATTTATCTCTCGCCATCCTCTTAGCATTGGTGTATCGGCTAGCCATCAGAAGATCTATCCAACCTGGATGCCCGCGCCATGTCGATCCGCTGTACGCCAGAGGCAAAAGGTTCTCCTGTGGACCATCAGCCAACATCTCGAACAAACCGTCGTGCGAGATCTGCAGACAAGACCGGGAATGCATCGGCCTTTCAACATGGACTCCACAGCAGGGCCGTCGCTGACGACCACGGCAACGTTTTCCGCGGACCTTTGGACGAGGCACTCAACTTCAATCGGAAGCATGGCAAACGAAGAGGGTTTGATAGATTTGGACGAGGACGCTATAAGAAATATTGGTGTGCCTATGTCAAAGTCGCACGATACCGTCGTATTGTAGATTCCAGTGTTAGGGTCAGCTGTCCGACCGTAGGGTCTGCTAATAGAAGATCGAGATTGACGCTGTAGGTTAGATACCCTGTTGTAGTTCTGAATGATAGTATCGTGGGCTGTTGTAGATTGGCTCTCCAGAGGCTAAGGTGATCAATCTTAGAGTCTCCAAGGTGTTCGCTGTGAAGGCATTCAGAAGATCGATGTAAAGTGGGGCGCTACCAGCACCTCGGCTGTTAGCGAAATCCCGCTATAGAGGCAAAGCTGCTGACTAAAGCGGCCAATATCGAAATCAACCAATCGATCAATACCTTGTGCTAACCGCCCTGACGTCCGGGTGGGTTGGTCAATCGTAATCTCGTTATCCTTGCATATGTCACAACACCTAGCTGCAGGGCACAAACTGTCTAGGAGGTTTGGCACGATTTTAGAAGCTTCATTATCAGGTCTCAGATGCGCGAGTCTTACTAGACCAAGTTCCCATTCGTTTGGCTTGAATCCTCCTCCAGCGACCGTTTCGCTGTCGTCGTATCTTGATCACAGTCGCGTCGAGTGCCACTACACAACCTCTGATAAGCTTGGCATGAAGTTCGCTATTTGGGTTGAGGGACACCCTCAGTTGCTGGATCGACAGTAAAGAGAAGCTTCCATCTTTGACCGATGTCCGTCTTTTCGATAGATCCTCACGAGTATCTAATAATCGCGGCTATGCATTCTGTCTTGGATAACTCAGAGTGAGGGCATCATACAGGGACATGCTTGAAGATGCCTACAGGCAGTGGCTAGCTAAGACCCTTTCCTGGACCAAAATGCCGCTCGAACCATGAATATCCTGTCCCAAGAGTGCAAAAACAATTTATCAATGTAGTCATAGTATACACTACCGAGAGAAACTAACTCAAATTTGCGGAAGCATTCCTACTACAGCGTCTCATTACTTAAGAAATCGTTTTTTCTATCCAGCAGGTCGTTAGCAATAACACCGCACCGTAGAGTTACAAGGAGACCATCCCAAGTAGAAAATGTCATCGGCGCGGCACCCTTGTGGGGAAATCGATGTACTAGAGAACTCTGTTAATAGCAGCCAAACCTCCGTCCTTATACACAGCTCCGAGCACTGCCTCCATTATATCTGCTTTGGTACGTTGCGAAACCATGCCTTGCTGAGATGGATTGTTCGTAATGCACCGACTCAGACCAATGCTATCACAAAACTTCGCTAATTATTCGTTCCTAGAGAGACTCTGAAGGCGTTCGTTCGTATCTCCTATGCATGAATCAGACAAGAGGCTAATAGAGGAGATGTTTAACCTCATACTAACCGATGGTATGTTTTCATCTACTGCCTTTTCGACAATGAGGAGGGACATGATCGTTCTCCCGAGCCCCGCTAATGGTTTATTGCCCTCGAGAAGGGTCCGATCGCCTACATTGGTTACGGGAGAACCAGGCGCCTGCAGCGCTTCGCAGATCTAACTATTCTGAACAAGCACATATCCAGTGATCTGGCTGACGAGATGTATCTTGGAGATGTCCTAGTGCGGATTCATCGTGGATAAGAGATGGAGTGTATTATCGTCTGCTAGACTACAAAGCTAGAGAGACTGTCCTGACTGGGATCGCAGCCTACTAAAGGACAGCAATTGGTATATCTACGCCTTTAATCATAACTTCTATTAAGAAACGTCCTATAGGGCTATATTTATAGTTACTAAAGAGCTTGTTCTATTATAACGAGAATAGCTATAACGTGGTTACTTATAACCATAGTTAGAGGAATAACCCCTAGAAAAAGGTCGCTCTAGAGCTAGTATTAGTTATATACTATACTAGGAATAGGTAATACTAAATATATTATAATATACCCCCCTAGACGTAGCAGCAGCTAGAAAAGCGCCTAACTACGTAGTATCCCTTAAAATACCTAAATATAAAGCAATATATTTATAAATAACCTATTAATAAGCCTATTTATAAAAGAGATAATAAAGTAAAGTTACTTATATTAGGTATAAGCGAAGTATAAATAGTCGTAGTTTTCTACCTTTATAACTATTACTATTATTATTATAATACCCTTTATTTACTAACTCTTATTAATAGTAATAAAATCTATTATCTCTTATTAGCTTCGGTAGGGTAGCTACTATTATATTAACTTTAAAATAAAATAACCTAGCTGCCCTCCTACTTTCTTAACTCTTCGCTATATATAATATAACAATTATATATATACCTAACTTTAGTTCTAATAAGAACCTTATTACGCGTGCGCGTATATATACGCTTATATTACGCGATAATCTTAAAGCTATTATAATATACTAATATATTTATAAATACCTCCTAAAAAGAAGACTAGCTAGGCTATAGCCCTTAAGAAGGCGCGCGCTACTAAAAGTAAGAATAAAGCTAGGGGCGGAGGGGCGCGCCCTCCTCCCCTAGAGAGTAATAATAAGGTTATATATATATTATTCCTTCTTATTATTAATATATAATATATCAATATATTATATAATAAGTAGAAGGAAGTAAAAGTAACTTATAGAGAGTAGCTCTAAGGGTAAGGGTTTATAGCCTAAGAGGCCCTAGGGTTACTCTCCTAAGTAATTTAAGAGAATAGCTCCTAATAAGTTATAATCTCTTTATTACTATAACTATATATTAGAATATTATTAACCTTATTATTATTATAATCCCTAAGGAGATAGATAAGGAGGAGGGTATTAATAAGGGTAGTTTAGAGCCCCCTCCTAGCCCTCCTCCCCCTAATAGAGGTATAGAGATAGAGTAAATACCCCTATTTAATAAGCGCTACTTTTAGTATATTTTAAGTAAGCTCTTAGGCTTATTAGATAGAAGGTGCTTACTTAGTATAATAAGTAAGTATAACTACTATTATAAAGGTAAGGTACCTTATTAATAGATAAGCACCCCTATTACTATTATAGCTTACTAATATACTAAAGCTAAGACTTTAGATAACCTAGTAGTTAGGAAAATAAGAATCTATATATACTTTATTTCTATAACTATTTTCTAATATAACCTATAGACCCTCGCTTATTAGAGAGCTACGCTCTACGAGGCTATTACTACCTAGAAGGAGGAGATCGTAGTAATAAAGAAGGGTAGTGGAAAGGGCTAGAACTAATAGGAACTAGAAAGATAACAAACAACATAGCTCTACCTATAAACGGGTAAGGAAATTAAGAGTAGGCTTAAAAGATATATAGAATAATTTATAGATCTAATTAAAAGAGATTATCTAAATTAGGCGCGGATTTGCTAAGGAAATACTAAAAAACGGGGTATAGTGTTATTAAGGTACTAATTATAATAATCTATATACTCTCCTTAAGTCTACTACGCTCCTCTCTTCTACGCTTTACTTTATAGTCTTCCTATAATAGGTCTATATACTAAGGGAGTTTTCTAGAAGTTATATAGCTAAGTCTATCTTATCCTATCCTAATTATCTACTCGAGACTTTTTATAATATTATAAAGGAGAGTCTTAAAAAAATAAATAAAACTACTTTATAGAAATAGTAAATAAACTCTATTTATAGATCTAATTTATTAATAATATCTTCTAAGTAGGTAATCTTATTATTAAGAAGGTCCCTTAGGTTTAACTATCTTCTATTATAAGTTATATCTTAATAATAGCCTTATTACCTCTTCCTCTTTATTATACTCCTTATCCTACTCTAATCCTTAGTATAGCTAAAACTACCCGCTTTACTATACTAAGCGTGAGAAGTTATAATAATATACTCCCTCGGGCGTATTCTACTTAATCTAATTCTACTAGTTAACTCTCTACTAGATATAGTCCATATAGCTATAGTTACGCTTATTTAAAAAACTAAGCCTCTTAAGATATAATAATATATCTATAAGTATAATTCTTAGGCGTTACTTAATAGTTATACTATAACTTAGTATTTATAAGACCTATAACTAAAGCTAATATCTAAGGTATTTAAGCTTATTATCTAGTATTTTAGTTAAAGTAGACCTAGATAATACTAATAATTTATAAATAAGTTATAGAATATCTATTATAGGAGATAGCGTAATATTATTATTATTTCTAAAGTCTATTATATTATTATCTATAGGTAAAGGAGTAAGAGGGTATAAAGGGAAGAAAGGTATTGTCTTAAAGTCTTCTTAGCTTAATAGGATATCTCGCAGAGCTATACTACTATTAATAGTTAAGTTATAGAACTCTATAGTAATTATAGATATATATTAAGTAACTAAGGGGATTTTAGAGTTAGAGAATAATACGCTATTACTTAAGGTTATACTACTAAAATATAGAAATAATAATCCTTTTTAAATTAGAGCTCTAGCCTATTTAATATATTAGAGGCTATATATAAATCTATCCCTCTACTAAACTAAATTAACTATATAATTATTAATTAATAGGAGCTTTTAGAGTTATAGAGGGGCTCCTATCTTAAAATACTACGTATTAAGGTCCTATATAGCCTCGATAAAGCGCTAATTACTATTTTAGTCCTATATAGAGTTATAATAGAAGTAATAGCTAGTTAACTAGTCTATAAAAATCGCAGCTTAGTAATAATTACTATAGTTTAGTAGAAAGAAGGCCCTAGTAATATCCTAGAGATTCTTCGCCTCTACTTTTTTAAGCTCTATAAAAGCCTTATTAATTTCTTTCCTAGGTTACTAGGCTAGCTTATAGGTTAGAGTATAGATATTATAAGGATAGCTCTTAATTATAAATATAAAAATAGCTATAACCTCTAAATTATCTAACTCCTCTTATCTTATTAGCTTCCCTTATATATTATAAAGGTTTAATAAATATTCTACCTAGGCTAAAGCTATAATAAATAACCCTCTTCTATACTAGGTTATTAAGTAATTTATAGATTCTTAGTTCTATTATATATAATATAGGACTACTAGTATAGGCTTATCTTTATTTAGTATAGGGTTCCCTTTAGGTCTCGTAGTATTAAATCCTACTAAGGTATTAGTAGGGTTAAATATAATATCTCTTAGGGTAGTAAGGGCTAAGTAGGGTAATATAGATAGTTTTATAGACCTAGGGTAATTAAGAGACTTTATAAAGTTAGCTAGTTACTATAGGTTATAATCCCTCTTCTACTTCTTATAGTTATTCCTTCTTTTTAGATTCTAGATATTTAGTTCTTTTAATAATCCTTCCTCTCTATTTAACTCTTCTAAATTAGTAGGAACTATTAGACTAATCTATAAATTAGTATCTATAGGTACTAGTAGGTTAATATCTATCCTATCTAGAGAGGAAACCTCTAGGTCTATAAATCGAGAGGTATACTTAGTTATTTAATATTTAATATCTTCTTAAGCTATCCTTTTCTTAATATCTTTATCTCTTAATTTAAAGTATTAATCGCGCGGAATTCTATCTACCCTTAGTTAGATCTAGTATCCTTTAGGAGGTATTTCGTTAGTAAAAGCCTTTAATAAATAATTAATCTAAGCTTAATACCTTATCTTAATAAGCTACTTTAGAGGTACTAGGCTTCTAATCTATATAAAAGACCTAAGCTAATTAATAAAGTAGAGACTAGAGGCTTATAGTAAAGGGTCTATATATTAAAGGTCTACTAGGTATAGTTATCTTATTAAAACTTCCTTAGCTTTATATCTTAGTAAAAAGCTCCTAGTAATAATTATTAGAGTTTATAGTTATCCTTTAGCTTCTCTCCTTAACTACTAATTATTATAAAACTAGTTTCTCCCGTCTTATAGATCAATCAGTAAACCTATAATAACTACCCTAGTAGACTTAGGTGCTTATAGATAAATAAGGAGTATATTAGGGGACTTAGCTTTAATTTAAGTAATTATAATATCCCTTATATCTCTATCTTTGAAATTATTTTCTATACCTCTAACTATCTTATAGTAGAGTAGTTAGCTAGGCTTAGTAAGCCTTATAATATAGTTAGTAACTACGAAGATATCCTTAGTATATATTAGAGTTGCTATTTTAAGTATACTAATAGTATTAAATATACTAGCTATAACTTATTATAAGTACGAGGGGCGAATCGTCTCCTCTACTACTTCTAAGGTCTTATTCTAATATTTAACGAGGATATATTTTAATATTACGTTAAAAGGGTCTATCTAACTAGGGATATTATCTATCCTAGGCGGAGGGCGCGTATTATATTTAATTAGCTAAGGCTAGTAACTAAGCTTATTAGGAGGTCTAAAGCCTAGGATATCTCTATTATTTTATCCCTATACTTAAAACCTATTTATATTTAGTTTATTAAGCATAGGCTCTATTAAAAGTCTAATTTTAAGAATAAGAAGGTTCGAGGATCTTAACTTATAGATCTATATATCTAACGCTTTATTATTATAAAAGATAACTTTCCCTATTATAATATATTAGAAGAAAGATTAATAAGGGGAAAGTATAAGTAATTAGTAGACTAAAGAGCTAAATAGAAATAATATTTAAAGAAAAGGAGGAGCTATAGCATAGTAGTTAATATTATATAGTTAGTAGATAATATTATATAGTTAGTAGATAAATTAAGTTTAAAAGCAAATAATATATATAAGGGGGGGGAGAGAGAAACTAGAGAGCTTAAAGGGTAAGGAGTGCGTTTTTATATCTACTAATTACTTTAATAACGTAGTGATTTATTAGTAGCCTATAGAAGGAATAATTAACTCTCCTCCCTTACTCTCTTTAGCCTTAATAAAGTAAAACAAACCTAGGATAAAAAACCTATAATAAATAGAATAGTAAATTAGGCCGGTTATATATAGGAAAAGAATAAAGGAAATAATAGTTAGTAGTAGCTATTAAAACGAGTAGCCTAGTTATAAATTAAATAAATATTCTCCTCTATCCTCTATTATTAACGTCTCCCCTTATAATAACTACCTTTAGCTAGCTACCTTAATCTTTATTTAACCCCTTTATACTTTCTCTCTTATATCTATGAATTATATCTTCTTATTATAGCTAATTATAACTTCCTTACCTTAGGCGTTAAAAATACTAGTTAACCTCGCCCTTATTATCTCCTATTAGTAGTAACCCTTTAGGTCCTTAGTCCTAATATCACTATATTTAAAATAAAGAAAGATAATATACCTCTTTTTATCTAATATTCTAATAACTAGCTTTAGGTATTCCTTCCCTTCTTTTTAATATCCCTATACCCTCTAGCTAATAATTATAATTCTTAAGTAGCTATAAGCCTTATTTAGCTTTAACTTAATATCCCTAGTAATAAATACTTAGAAGTAG